>AWOL01S0058055.1:0-15773 GCA_000715115.1 Nicotiana otophora | reverse complement strand
GATCTCCAGTGGGTTGGTTCGAGCCGAGCGAGGCTAGATTATTGGGTACATACTTGGTTCAGGATGCCTTGGATAAGGTGAAGGTGATTCGGGAAGAAGGGCAAGCCGAGCCCACGATTTATCGGCCCATTTGACGTGTCTATCCAGTATGGGTCTATCTAGTATTTCATGTTTCTATGCTCCTGAAGTATCACGGCGATCCGGCTCATGTATTGGATTTCAGATCAGTCCAGTTGGACAAGGATCTATCTTATGTTGAGGAGCCAGTGGCTATTTTGACTAGGCAGGTTCGAAAGCTGCGGTCAAAGAACATTGCTTCCGTGAAGGTTCAATGGAGGAGTCAGCCGGTCAAGGAGGTGACTTGCGAGACCGAGCATGTTATGCGCAGCCATTATCCTCATCTTTTTACCACTTCATGTATGTCTTTATGCTCGTTCGTGGACGAACGATTGTTTTTAGTGGGGAAGGATGTAAGGACCCGGTCGGTCGTTTTGAGAGTTATAGCCCCGGTCACCTATTAACTACTTCTTCCAAATCTATTTCTTCTATTGTGACTTGCCGGGAGGGTTTGTTTTGGTTTTTGGACTATTTTGGGACACTTAGTCCCTAAATGGAGGTTTAAGCCTTATGATTTGGACCGTAGTTAGAACTGTGTGAAGACGACTCAGAAATGGAGTTCTGTCAGATCTGTTAGCTCCGTTAGGTGATTTTGGGCTTAGGGGCATGTCCGGATAGTGTTTTGGAGGCCTATAGCTCATTTAAGCTTGAAATGGCGAAAGTCAAATTTTTGAAGATTTGGACCGGTTGTGGAATTTTTGATAACGGTGTCGGATTCCGATTCCGGAAGTTGAAGTAGGTTCGTAGGATTGAATATGACATGTGTACAAAATTTGGGGTCAATCAGACATGGTTTGGTTGGTTTGGTCGTTTTGAATCGGAGGATGATTTGTGGTTTTAGTATTGTTTAATGTGTTTTGAGGGCTCGACTAAGTTCATATGGTGTTGTAGGATTTGGTGGTATGTTTGGTTGAGGTCCCGTGGGCCTCAGATGTGTTTCGAATGCTTAACGGATGGAAAATTTGACTTATGCAATTTCTGAGGTTGTTGGTTCTGGTGTTTTGCACATGCTACGTGGAGACCGCAGGTGCAGACTCGCACATGCGGAGCAAAGAGCGCAGATGCAGTGTGGTGGTCACATAAGCGGATTTGAGGAGGAAACTGAGGTGGCCAAGGTTCCGCAGAAGCGGACGATTGAGCGCAGAAGCGCGTTCGCAGGTGCGAAGCCTGGGAATTTAATGTAACTCCGCAGGTGCGGAGTCTTAGCCGCAATAGAAGTACCGCAAGTGCGGTTAAAGGCTCGTAGGTGCGATTTTACTAGAAGAAAAGGGGCCAAGTCGAGGGTTTGATTCATTTCTTCATATTTGGACTTGGAAGCTCGGGATTTGGCGATTTTTCAAGAGTTATTCAGAGAGAGGTTTGGGGTTGCGATTCCTGACTTGTTTTTGGTAGTATTTCATTAATCTATAGTGGTTCCTCTATTTAATTTCGGATTTGGATTGAAAAGTTGGGAAAATGGGAGAAAAGTTCTTCAACCGAATTTCTGAGTTTTGATTGGGATTTAGACATCAGATTTGGATGATCTTTGTACGAGTGAAATCGTGAGTGGGTGGGTGTTCATGTTTTATGACTTTTACCCGATTTCGAGATGTGGGCCCAGGGAGTATTTTTGGGGCGATTTTTCAATTTCTTGCTTTTGCTTTGATTTCAATAGCTAGATTAGTTCCTTTGTAGTTATATTTATGATATGTAATTGATTTTGGATAGATTTTGTCCATTCAGAGTCGGATATTCATGGGAAGACCATTGTTACGGATTGATTGAGCTTGGTTCGAGATAAGTGGCTTGCCTAACCTTGTGTGTGGAACTCCCCTTAGGATTTGGTACTTTTTTGATATGTGGGCGCCGTATACGTGAGGTGACGAGTGCGTACACAGCCTATTTGTGGCAAAACTCCATTTTTCTCTAAGTAATAACCTGTTTCACTTTATTTGAGCTACACAAGCATATGTAATTATCCTGTTCAGTTTACAATAGCATGTCTACATGTCTTAATTGCCTATCTGAACTCTGTGCAGCATGCTTAGTGGATCTGCTGCCTCTTACTTGACTCGCACTTAGTCTAAATTATAGGATTTCATTTTGTAGTTGTTATTTCTACTGTTTGAGCTGTGTATTTACTTTTGGGACTATGGAATGGTATTCCGGGAGATCCCCCTGCATATTTACTTTGGGAATATGGAACGGTATTCCGGGAGATCCCCCTGTCTTGCATATTTACTTTGAGACTACGGAACGGTATTCTGGGATATCTCCCTACACATCTACGTTTGGGAATACAAGATGGTATCTCGGGAGACACCCTGTTATTATCGTTGTGTACTGAGCTATTACCTTTCTATGATTTCATTCTTGTTAATTTTGGTCTTTATTTTACTGCGATATTTTACTCTGCCATGTTTTTATTATATATATAAATATATACCAGTAGGGCCCTGACCTGACCTACTCGACCGTGGTTAGGCTCGGCACTTACTGGGTACCATTGTGGAGTACTCACGCCCTTTCCTACACATGTTTTTCGTGTGCAGATCCAGGTTCTTCCTACTAGCCTCGTCCTTAGTTGCAGTCGTTGCTGCTTTCGGAGACTTCAAGGTACATTTGCCCTCGCCCGCAGATCCTTGGAGTCCCTCTCTATCTCCTATGTTCATGTTTTCTCTTATTTCTATAGACACTGATGTATAGAATAGCTAGAATTTCATAGAAGCTTGTGACTTGCGGTGTTCCAGGTCTTGGGAGTGTTATGTATATTTCGAGAGTTGATTATTGTATATGTCGAGCGGCATCTCAATTGCTTATTAAAAATATCTGTTACTGTTAGTTGTTAAATTTTCATGTTTTTCATTTCATTTCTGCAAGTGTTAGGCTTACCTAGTCGTAGAGACTAGGCGCCGTCACGACGTTTCACGGAGGGAGGATTTCGGATTTAGATGAAAGATGCTGTTGTATGCAAGTGTTAGGCTTTCCTAGTGTGGCATGGTAAGATGCTGGTGTATCAACCACCCATTTCGACTCTGGACCTGACAAGTGCATGCATTCCTCTTCCTCATTTATAAAGAGGACAAAATTATCATTGTTTTGCACCATGGCGGTTGTGTTGTCATCATTCATTTGTACACTACTTTGACCTTTGCCCTTTTTTGGATTTGGGCAATCTATATTGAAGTGACCTAGTTGATCACAATTGTAGCAATTTCTGGATCTTGATTTGGATTGTTTCTTAGACTTCCCAGGAGCTCCGAATCTAACATAATTGCTCGAACGCCTTTGATAACTCCTACCTCTACATTCTGTGATGTGAGTCTGTCCTTGATTTTCAGGATTCTTTCTCATCTTCTCGTTGGGTAGAAGAGCCGACGTGACATCTTTAAACTCAATGGTAGTCTTACTGTGTAGGATGGTTGTTGCCAAATTATTGCACGAAGATGATAACGAGTTCAATTGAATGATGGATTTATCTTATTCCTTGATTTTCACTCCGAGGTTGGCGAGCTGTGTGATTAGTCCGCTAAACACATTAAATATGACAAAAAATTAGTACCTCACCCATGTGTAATGCGTATAACTCCTTCTTTGGGTACAATGTATTTGTCAGCGTTATGGACATGTATAGGATTTCCAACCTTGTCCAAATGCCATGTGCGGTGTCTTCATCAATGATATTATTTACCACATCATCTAATCAGTGCAACCTGATTGCACTAGCAGCCCTGTCATCCAAGTCTGCCCAATCCTCAGCTTTCATGGTATCAGGCATTTTAGCATCACCATCTAGTACCTTGTGTAATCCTTGTTGGATAAGCAGATTCCTCATCCTTCTTTGCTATGTTGAGAAATTGTTATCTTCGTTGAATTTTGCTACCTCGTACTTTACTCCGGACATGTTCTTTTTCACCGAGTATAGTACTACCGACAGTGAATAGTACTTCTGTGAGCAAGCAGAACTTATGCTCTAATACCAGTTGTTCGGAATAAACCCTCTACAAAAATAAATATTCACGGTAATAAAAGTGAAATAATAATGTAGCACCGATATACGGCAATTAATAAGAATAAAAGAGTGACAACGACACCAAGATTTGTACGTAGAAAACCTTTTTGAATAAGGGAAAACCGTGGCCCCGAGAGGAGCAACTGATATCGCTATAGCAAGAAACTTTACACTTTGTAGGTCCGAGTAAAATACTCCCTATTTTGATATTCCCACCTGACTACAATATCGCTCATTCTCTATTTTTCTCACAGACTATTTTCTTATACCCCGTCTGTGAAATCTCACTCTTTCTTTCTCTTTGTCGGAGTATAGAAATGAGAGCCGAAGCTCTCCTTTTATAGCCAAAGCCTAACTCTCTAAAGCCTACTATATTTGACAATTTGCACATACCTTTCCTTCTTTTTCTTCAATGTTAACAATTCGACAAAGTTGGCTGCCAAACCAAAGAAACTCTGAGCCAAATATTTTCCTTAGGCACATGCCTATTACTTTGGCTTTTGAATGAGATGGACCCCATCAGAATTATCCATAGATTCGTCAGAAGGATGTATACCATCATCCATTTGAAGCTTCTTTCCAAGAACCATCTTTCAGTTTGTTGGATAGTAATAATTTTTCCAATATGGGAAGCCAAAATCAAATGAATTTTTCTAAAGAATATTGAAATATCGAGACATGGCTATTGGAGATGGATTCATATACTAGCTATCATCATTAGTATAAATGACATATTCTATTTATTGATCAAGAACAGGTTTCTGTTGATGATTATAGTTATGATTTATCCAGTCTTTTGTGAGACTTAATTAACTAATAAGTGTCGCGTGTGCATGAGTTTCTAGACTTCGTATGTATTATTCATATAGCTATACATAGAAACTACTATAAATGGTTGTACATATATATGTTATACTTTCACATCTATTTTTTTGCTTTTTTTCTTTCTAGATCTCGATGTAGAGAGAGATGTAGATTGTTAATTTAATAATTATTAAGTGTGGAGTGATCAGTATCAGTTGATGTACATTTCTTGTACGTAGAAGAGGCAGTCGTTGGATTTATTATTATGCCGTGAATATTGTACGTATGTGCGTAGCTTTTGATCATATATATGAATGTCTATATATATAGTTTCAGTAGCAAGTTCTTAATTAGAAATGTCTGAATTTTGATATATTCCAAACTATGTATGGTAGCTTTATGACGTTGGTTTTGTCACATTAGATCGGAGAAGTTATATTCAGTGTTTCAGGTCGGATCTCTTTTATGTGTAATCCAGATTTTATAGATAGTTCTTCTTATTCCTTGTGAATTTAAGTTATATATATTATCACTATATCAACCTTTTTTTCTCCTCCTCCTTCTTATTCTTGGACCCTCGTTCTCTTGCTCTTTCCCCTCTAGGATATAATGGAGATTTGTGTGGTGTAATGGAGCTTTTAACTTTAATGGCTTATAGTAAACTTAGGCTTTCTCTTTCATGGAATTATATATGGAGTTTTCTCCAATAATCTCGCCCAAATGTGACATTAATGTCGAATACGATACCTTTCTCATTTTTGTTTAAGTAAATTGTAATTACCTATTTTAACCTTTAAAAGTTAGCAATTGAAGTATTACCATTCGTCTATTGATTATGAGATGGAGAGTCTTTTCCTTAAAAAATAAAAAATCAATATGGGAATTTGGAGAAAGTAAAGATTACCCCTAAGTTATTATGATTTATGATATACATCTTCTTTAAACAATGAGAAACTTTACCTAGCAACATCGTATAATATGCGACTACCTTCTTTCAATTTCCAATGTCTCGCCTTTACGTCATTTGATTGATTTTCTCCTTAGAGTTTTGAAACCTTATTAAATTAATGTAACTTGTGTTTACCCTAAAAATAGATAACAATTGAATTTATACGTGGTTTTAAGGATACGTGATATAACTTGGCACAAATTAAGAGAATATATTAATATTGAATTTGGCGATAAAAGAAATAAATGAAAACCAAACGAATCGAATAGCCTTAGCCGTCGAATTCAATCACCTCTGAATCAAGAGAAGTTTCAACTTGATATAAGAATAGAGTAACAAGATAATGAAAGCTAGAAAAATATAGTGTATTCCTTTATGTTGCGTAAACGTCATGACCCTTTACAAATGATCATATCCCCTTTATATAGTAGGGGAGTCCTACTCTTGATACAGTTCTAAATGAAGTAAGAAATCTCATGATTGGCTAATTAATCGGCCTATCCTCGAAACATGCCGAGATCTCTGCCATGATCTACACTCGATCACTCATATTGCGCCTTTCTGTTATCCGACTCAGCAAGTTTCCCTCGATCTTGCCTGATCTCGACTTTGTTCGATCCCAAGGTCTCGATATTGGTGATATGATTTCACACCTCGGTTCGATATGACTCGAGGTCGGACCTCAATCTATCATATGGCAGTCGATTAGTCAAGCATGGGGCGAGCCCGGTGTTTGCCGTATACAGATAGTCTCTTCGTTTCCTAAAGAGAAAATGACGAGAAAAGACATGAATTTCTGAATCCTGTCTCGATGGGTTATGACGTAAGAAACGAACGCGACTATAACATAAGCGACAAATGGATATCAAAATGTCCCGTCGGTCTAGTTATCATGGCATTAAATGCCTGCCAGTCGCTGGTCGGCCACTACCGATTCTGAACCGTCACCGGTAAGCTATAAGTATCCAATTTTTCTTCATTCAAACTTTACGCTCAAAGCTCCTCCTATTCTTGTTTTTCTATCAAAAATCCCTTTGCTTTGCAACTCTTGCACCTAAATTTCATAAACTTTCATCAAACTGTATGCCATCTTAATTCTCTTTCCTCTTGTACTTGAATGGCGAAACCTTCTAAGACTGTACTGCAAAAAGAGACCGCTTATTCATCACGACTCGCCGGTGGAAGGGGTGCATCAGAGCCTCACCCTAAGGAATTCGTTCCGGCAGGGTGCCCCACTATTACCAATTTTAAGGTTGAAAAGATCTCCTTGGTATCCGGATGATGTGAGCAAGTTTCGAGATACATATGCTCAATAACCGAGGATCTCCTCACCAATGTTAAAGAGGACTGCAACTAGGCCAATTATCATGTAGTGGTTCCTTTACCCGAGGAATCGATCACTACCCACGTGGAGGGTTTTCTAAGTATCTACACTGATCCCTCGACGTTGGGTCCTTTAGGCCCTATAATCATTGCCTTTTGCAAGATGTATGATGTGAATCTTGGCCAGATAAAACTGTCTTTCTGGAGAATAGTGATTCTCCTCCGACTTTGTGTAAGAAATATCGAGGGATGTCACTTTACCCTCGACCACCTTATGCGCCCGACTCTATCGAGGAGGGCTGATCAAGCTTGCTCGCCGGGGTAATAAGGATCAGTTCTCGAGCATAGATGAAGCTCGTAACTAAGATTGCATGAGCCAATGTTTATGAGTAAAGACTTCGGACCTGATCCCTGCTGAAGACATGCCATTTCCCGAGAAATAGAACATGAAACATAAGTGGTGTTTCACTTTGAAGGTTGAGTCTCATTTTTTTCCTTCTTATATCTTTCTTCATTGAAGTTTTTTGTGTCGCAGTTGTGGCCCAAATGCCAGACGTAGTTCTTGAACTTAAGGAATTGGTCGAGGGCCTTATGTCACACAGGCCGTATTCCGAGCGGGCTTGGATGGAATTATCAAAAGGTCGATGGGAGGCTCGCAATCACGGTAAGAGCTTTTCCCAAATAAATTTGATATCATTTCCTTTTATCATCGGTCCCTGATTTGTTATGTTTTTATTTTGCAGGTTTACCGAAGGATGTCGAGATGAGGCCTCCATCAGCAGATGATGATATACACACCAATCCCCCTTCTCCAAAATAGGTCAAAGCGAAGGAAAACAGAAAAGCCATGATTCCCTCAGACACCAAAAAGAAGAGACCGAGGAAGCGGCTGGCGCATAAGCCCAAAACAACCAGGGCACAAGAACTCTCATCGGACTCACTAAATAAGTTGAGGGACGAGTCCGAGGAAGAAGAAGATTCTGAGCTGGTGGCCCGAGTAAGATGTGGCTCCGAGATGCCTCGAGTCATGGAGGCCGTAGTAGAGACAATGGCTGAAGTCCCCGAGAGGGTCGAGACCCATCTGGCCCGAGCCAATGAGGTCAAAAAAGAAACTATGAACGGTGTGTCCCGGTCAGATGATAACGTACCCAAAGAGGTACCTGGGGTGATTGACATTTCTGGGTCACCCTTATTTACGGATTATATGATTAATGAGGCTCAGGCGTTGAAGGGTAAACTTGTCGAAGGGGCGCAAGGAGTAGCCGATCCTTTCAATAACTTTTTTCATAGCCTCGACTTTACAGCTTCGGAAGGTGCTACTGGTTTGGGTGACTTACCGGTGCCAAATAAGGTTCCGTCATTGGGCACTACTGGGTCTTCCTCGAGCCCAAAACTAGTGGATCGATTCCCTGCACCAAGTGTTAACCTCGATCACAGGCGATCGATAACGTTTTCTATCCCCAAGGATGCCAGTGTTTTCCTTACCCCCGTGGGGGTTGCTAGCTAACTCGGATGCTTAGTGACCGAGGAAGACCAGGCCGTGATGAATGCGGTAGAGGCGCCTTGCCTATTTAATGAGGCCCAACATGCTTTGAATCGGGTAAGTTCGAGGTTCACTTCATTATTTATTTTAAACTTGAATTTGTAGATAATTCTAACATCTCTCTTCGGGCTTGCAGGCTTCGGTGTTGCATCTTGAGGCTTTCTTCAAAATCCGAGAAGAGCACGAGGCTAAGGTCCGGGAACTCACTGAGAAGGGGGATACTTACAAGTTTCTGAGTGAGAAGCTCCGGGCTAATTTAGAAGCGGCTCAGAATGAGCATGTCGGCATGGCCGAGCAGCTATTTTGAGTGCTTCACGATAGTGAAGATGAATTAGATATAGTAACTAATGATCCGATCCAGTAGGTCCGACAAAGGCTCGAATAGATCGGGCAGCTCAAGACACAGGTAGATGTGATATAAGCCGAGGCTGAAGAATTCAAGAAGAATATGGACATCTTAGCCTCGAAAAAGGAAACTATCCAAGCACAATAGGAGTCTTCCGAGACCCAGCTCCAAGCTACAAAAGAGAAGGCCTCGGTGTAGGTCAAGAAACTTGAGGAGCTTCAATATCAATTGGACTTGGCTATTTTTGATAACAAAAACTTGGCCAATGAACTTGAAGTTGCCAGATCTGAGGTGGCCATGGCTAACACCAAAGCTGATGCTAAAGTGGCCCAGTTCAAGGTCGATGTCGAGGCCATCCAGGCGAAGGCCAAGAGTATGGTGGATCATGCAAGATGGAAGGCTCGAAGGGAATCCCTCGAGGGAGTTCATGCTAAGGCTTTGATGTATTGGACGAAATAAAAAATGCTAAAGCAAAGAAAGCCAGTGCCTAGAAGCTAGCCTTTCCTGAAAAAGATTTCGAGAGCTTAAACGAGTCCGAAGACGGGGAAGATCCCGAGGATGGAGATGCTACCTCCGATGAAGACCAGGCCACTTAGGCCTTTATATTTTTTGCTTTCTTTTGCATCTTTTTGAGGTCGTTTTGACTATTGTAAAATTTTGTACTAGGCCATTCTGGCCTTTGTTAAAATGAATTATTATATATATAAGGCTTTCTTCCCCTTTAGTCTTTCAAATATTTCCTTTGCTTTATTGCTTATATTCAGAAAGATCGGAATGTCTTAACATAAAATAACTTAGGTTGTGTAAGTCAGAACAAACCCTGCCTTTACATTAATTTGTTTTGAGGCATCTCGGGAGTTCATTGTTACCGGGAACTTTCTCCAGAAGTAAGTAACTCAAATTATTGTTTGCCAAGGGTAGCCTTTAGAACCGGTTGTGAAAATGTTTCTTTTTCGAAGGCCTAGTTTGTGTTACAGATTTCGGACGTCTCCGATCGATGTTAATTTGGCCGTAGCCTTTTAGTTTGGGAGCTTCCCATTGAGCTTGTTTATTCCTAAGTTATCCGGTCTTGCCCGAGATAACAGTCCCCGAGTGGGGTGGCCGTGGCCTTTAGAAATTAGGAAGTTTCCTAATAGGTCTTTTGCCCCGAGGCCCAGTGATATGGGCCGTTTGAGTTGGATGGCATTCCTCGAGTGAGGGAGTGGTCGTTCGCAATCCGGTTATGTATTGCCTTTGAGCTCATAATTTTANGAACTCACCGAGAAGGGGGATACTTACAAGTTTCTGAGTGAGAAGCTCCGGGCTAATTTAGAAGCGGCTCAGAATGAGCATGTCGGCATGGCCGAGCAGCTATTTTGAGTGCTTCACGATAGTGAAGATGAATTAGATATAGTAACTAATGATCCGATCCAGTAGGTCCGACAAAGGCTCGAATAGATCGGGCAGCTCAAGACACAGGTAGATGTGATATAAGCCGAGGCTGAAGAATTCAAGAAGAATATGGACATCTTAGCCTCGAAAAAGGAAACTATCCAAGCACAATAGGAGTCTTCCGAGACCCAGCTCCAAGCTACAAAAGAGAAGGCCTCGGTGTAGGTCAAGAAACTTGAGGAGCTTCAATATCAATTGGACTTGGCTATTTTTGATAACAAAAACTTGGCCAATGAACTTGAAGTTGCCAGATCTGAGGTGGCCATGGCTAACACCAAAGCTGATGCTAAAGTGGCCCAGTTCAAGGTCGATGTCGAGGCCATCCAGGCGAAGGCCAAGAGTATGGTGGATCATGCAAGATGGAAGGCTCGAAGGGAATCCCTCGAGGGAGTTCATGCTAAGGCTTTGATGTATTGGACGAAATAAAAAATGCTAAAGCAAAGAAAGCCAGTGCCTAGAAGCTAGCCTTTCCTGAAAAAGATTTCGAGAGCTTAAACGAGTCCGAAGACGGGGAAGATCCCGAGGATGGAGATGCTACCTCCGATGAAGACCAGGCCACTTAGGCCTTTATATTTTTTGCTTTCTTTTGCATCTTTTTGAGGTCGTTTTGACTATTGTAAAATTTTGTACTAGGCCATTCTGGCCTTTGTTAAAATGAATTATTATATATATAAGGCTTTCTTCCCCTTTAGTCTTTCAAATATTTCCTTTGCTTTATTGCTTATATTCAGAAAGATCGGAATGTCTTAACATAAAATAACTTAGGTTGTGTAAGTCAGAACAAACCCTGCCTTTACATTAATTTGTTTTGAGGCATCTCGGGAGTTCATTGTTACCGGGAACTTTCTCCAGAAGTAAGTAACTCAAATTATTGTTTGCCAAGGGTAGCCTTTAGAACCGGTTGTGAAAATGTTTCTTTTTCGAAGGCCTAGTTTGTGTTACAGATTTCGGACGTCTCCGATCGATGTTAATTTGGCCGTAGCCTTTTAGTTTGGGAGCTTCCCATTGAGCTTGTTTATTCCTAAGTTATCCGGTCTTGCCCGAGATAACAGTCCCCGAGTGGGGTGGCCGTGCCCTTTAGAAATTAGGGAGTTTCCTAATAGGTTTTTTGCCCCCGAGGCCCAGTGATATGGGCCGTTTGAGTTGGATGGCATTCCTCGAGTGAGGGAGTGGTCGTTCCCAATCCGGTTATGTATTGCCTTTGAGCTCATAATTTTAGTAAGTACGAAGCTTTTTAGGGGATATAAAGGGGAAAAAAATTCAAACATAAGATGATTGCAAGGAATGTACTTCTCCTTATTCTCGATCAAAACAGTCATACATGCATACATGTTTTATGCCAGGGCTCGAGCAATATACGTGGAAATGGTTTGCTTTGACCGTTTGGCCCTTATAATAAATCCTATCTCTCGAGACCCTTCCTTTCTAGGGTAGCCCCCCAGTATTCACAATAGATTACAAAGGAAGCTCCGATATTGTTGAATTGATCTTCAGTGCCGATTCGTAATCGGGCTTGATTCTAAGTTAGCACAATTCATTGTTTCCTCATTAAAAACCTCGCTGAAAAACCCATTTCGGAGTAAAACTGGTCTAAGGGAAAAAGAGTGCAATACGTGCTTTCAGACCTAAAGACTTCGTCTTGTTTGCCAAAAAATCCATTGTCGTTTCTCGTTGACCACCTGCAAGTGTTAGTCTTAAAAAAGGAAATGAAATTGGGTCGTACCTTAGCAATAATACCGTTTTCGGTTAGATATATTCCAATTGCTCGGTAGCTGTCCTCCATTCATCGTTCTGAGCTTGTAGGACCCTTTCCTGGTGACCTCGAGAATCTGGTACGGTCCTTCCCATTTCGGACCCAATTCCCCTTTCATTCGGATTTTGGGTATTGAGGGTGACTTTCCTTAGCACTAAGTCCTCGACATTAAAATATCAAAGATTGGCTCTTCGATTGTAGTATTTCTCGATCCGTTGTTTTTGGGCAGCAAATCTGACGAGGGCGGCTTCACGCCTTTCATCCAATAGTTCCAGGCTCGTATTCATGGCCTTGTCATTTGATTCCTTTGTTGCATATCGGTACATGATACTCAGCTCTCCTACTTCGACCGGTATTAGAGCTTCGGCACCATAAACCAATGAGAATGGGGTGGCCCCGGTACTAGATTTCAAGGTTGAGCGGTATGCCCAAAGAACTTCGGGAAGAATTTCCTTCCACTTTCGATTGGCGTCGGTTAGCCTCTTCTTATTATTTTGGATGATGGTTTTGTTGCACGATTCGGCTTGCCCGTTCCCTTTAGGATGATAAGATGTTGATAGGATTCTTTTGATCTTATGATCTTCGTAACATTTTGTTACTTTGCTGCCGATGAACTATTTCTCCTTGTCACAAACAATTTCGGATGGCATCCCGAACCGACATATGATGTGGTCTCAAATGAAGTCGTTGAATTCCTTCTCCCTAACCTTCTCGAAGGCCTGTTCTTCAACCTACTTAGAAAAATAGTCAGTCATAAATAAAATAAATCGAGCTTTACCTGGTGCCCATGGAAGAGGACCAACGATGTCCATTCTCCACTTCATGAATGGCCAAGCTAACAAGACTGAGAGTAGTTCCCCTAGTTGGTGAATCATCAATGAATGTGTTTAGCGATTGTCACATTTTCGAACATATTCTTTCGCATATTTTTCCATGTTGATGCAGTAATAGCCGACTATGATTACATTTTGAATCAATGATTCGACACAGGAATGATTTCCTCAAGTGCCCTCATGAACTTCCCATAGAACATACGTGGTATCTCCCGATCACAGACATATCACTAGTGGACCATCGAGGTGGACATGGCCAACACCAAAGCTAATGCTAAAGTGGTGCAGTTCAAGGTTGATGTCGATGCCATCCAAGCGAAGGCCAAGAGTATGGTGGATCATGCAAGATGGCACGCTCGAAGGGAAGCCCTCGAGGTGTTCATTCTCAAGGCTTTGATGTCCTAGCCAAAATCAAAAATGCTAAAGTAGAGGAAGCCATGACCCGGAAGCTAGCCTTTCCTGAGGAAGATTCCGAGAGCTTAAACGAGTCCAAAGACGGGTAAGATCCCGAGGATGGAGATGCTTCCTCNACACAATTTCGGATGGCATCCCGAACTAACATATGATGTGGTCCCAAATGAAGTTGATGACTTCCTTATCCCTAACCTTCTCAAAGGCCTGTTCTTTAACCTACTTAGAAAAATAGTCAGTCATAAATAAAATAAATTGAGCTTTACCTGGTGCCCATGGAAGAGGGCCAATGATGTCCATTCCCTGCTTCATGAAAGGCCACGGTAACAAGACTGAATGGAGTAGTTCAATCTCTTTCGCATCGTTTTCCATGTCGATCCAGTAATAGCAGACTCTAATTACCTTTTGAACCAATGATTCGACACAGTAATAATTTTCGCAGGTGCCCTCATGAATTTCACTCAAAACATACTCGGTATCTCCCGGTCACAGACATATCGCTAGTGGACAATTGAACTTTCTTCTAAACAAGGTTCCATCTTCGGACAAGGTGAGTCGTGCTACCTTCGTGCGCAGGGCCCTGGATTCTTTTGGATCTAGGCGAAGTTTTCTGGTGTTCAAATACTTTATGTATTTATTTATCCAATCCCAGGTCAAGCTTGTGGAGTTTATCTTGATGTGGCCTTCTTCGACTTCTGACCTCATGAGTTGCACGACGGCCCCCGAATTGAGCTCGTTGTCCTCGACCGATGACCCTAAGTTTGCGAGGGCATCAGCTTCACTATTTTGATCTCGAGGCACATGTTGCAAAGTCCATTATTTAAATCGATTCAAAGTTACTTGTAACTTATCTAGGTATCTTTGCATTCGTTCTTCTCTCACTTCGAAGGTTCCATTAACCTGATTCACAACAAGGAATGAGTCGCATTTGGCTTCTATCACATCTGCTCCCAAGCCTTTGGCTAATTCGAGACCTGCAATCATGGCCTCATATTCTGCCTCGTTGTTAGTCAATTTCACAATTCTAATAGATTCTCTAACCACGTTGCTTGTGGGCAGTTTTAGTACGATGCCGAGTCTGGACCCCTTTGCGTTCGATGCACTATCCGTAAAGAGGGTCCAGATTCCCGAGGACGTACCCGAGTTCACTAACAACTCTCTTTCAACCTCGGGTACTAGGGTTGGTGTGAAGTCAGCCATGAAGTCTGCCAAAATTTGAGACTTAATGGTTGTTCGGGGTCGATATTCAATATCATACCTGCTAATTTCTACGGCCCATTTGGCCAACCGTCCCAAAAGATTGGGTTTGTGCATAATATTTCTCAATGGATAAGTTGTCATAACACATATGGGGTGACATTGAAATTACAGTTTTAGTTTCCTAGAGGCGCTTATCAAAGCGATCGCCAATTTTTCTAGGTGGGGATATCTAGTTTCGGCCTCGCCCAATGTCCGCCTAACATAATAAAGCGGAAATTGCGTACCTTGTTCTTCCCGGACTAGGACTCCACTTACCACTATCTCTGATATTGCCACAATTATTCCTCTGCCCTCGGCGTGTGAAGCAGTGTCAGGCTCGATAAGTATCGTTTAAGCTCATCCAAGGCCTGCTGGCATTCTAGAGTCCATGTGAATTTATTTTTCTTCTTCAGTAACGAGAACAATCGATGGCTCTAACCTGATGACCTCGATATGAAACACCCCAGGGTGTCCATGCACCCGGTTAACCTCTGTACGGCCTTTACGTTGTCTACCACCGTGATGTCCTCGGTAGCTTTGATCTTTTTGGGGTTGATCTTGATTCCTCGGTTGGATACCATGAATTCGAGAAATTTGCCTAAATAGACCCCGAATGCGTAAAGGTTTCCTGCAAATGTTTCAAATGGTCCTTTGCTCACAGGGACTTAACTAACATATCATCAATGTAAACTTCCATAAATTTCCCTATTTGTTCTTAGAACATCCGGTTTACTAGGCGTAGATAAGTGGCACCGACATTGTTTTTAATCCAAATGGCATTACGTTACAGAAGTAGGTACCATATTTAGTGATGAACGAGGTCTTTTCCTGATCATCCGGGTTCATTTGTATATCGTTTTACCCGGAAGAGGCATCGAGAAAATTGAGGGTCTCATGGCTGGTTGTGGCATCGATCATGCGATCAATATTAGTCAAGGGAAAAGAATCCTTGGGGCATGATTTATTTAAGTCTTTGTAATATACACCCATCCTAAGTTTGTTCCCTTTCTTAGGGACTACTACTATGCTTACT
>AWOL01S0058042.1:19890-34684 GCA_000715115.1 Nicotiana otophora | reverse complement strand
CAAAACTAGAATCCTTCTTCCGAATTGACCCCGAATCATTCGAAAATCGAACTCGACCACACAGCAAGTCATAACACCTAATACGGAGCTGCTCGAGACCTTATGCCGCCGAACGGGACGTAAATTCTCAAAATGACCGGCCGGGTTGTTACATCCCCCTCCTCTTAAATAAACGTTCGTCCTCGAACGTGCCAAGAATCATCCCGAAGTCATCAAATCACTGAATGTATTCATCCAACATACACATGCGGGTGACCCCACGTCACCCCAATCTATATAAACCTAATGACACCATCTGAACTTCAATTTATCCCTTCCACCAATACCAATAAGCCTAAGAGTCAAAATTTTCACCATCCGCCCATCTCCAAAAGACCCGATTCCTACATTCACACCCGGTAGCAGCCTCAACTAACTGCAACAACTTATGCATACACCCAAAAGGTACAACCACACGTCGTGACATATTACACATATGCCCATAATAACATCTCTGATCATNCGCATTCCGACCCCGATAACCCCAAAGTCAACTCTTGATCAAACCTCTAAATCTTCAACTTTTCAAATTTTGCCAAAATGCTTCACACTAACCTACGGACTTCCAAATCCAAATCCGGACGCATGCATAAGTCAAAAATCACCATACAAAACTGTTGGAATTTGCAAAACACCATTTTGGAGTCGTTTTCTCAAAGTCAAAACTCCGGCCAACTCTTACCATTTAAGCTTCCAAAACTAGAATCCTTCTTCCGAATTGACCCCGAATCATTCGAAAATCGAACTCGACCACACACACAAGTCATAACACCTAATACGGAGCTGCTCGAGACCTTATGCCGCCGAACGAGATGTAAATTCTCAAAACGACCGGTCGGGTTGTTACATCCCCCTCCTCTTAAATAAACGTTCGTCCTCGAACGTGCCAAGAATCATCCCGAAGTCATCAAATCACTGAATGTATTCATCCAACATACACATGCGGGTGACCCCACGTCACCCCAATCTACATAAACCTAATGACACCATCTGAACTTCAATTTATCCCTTCCACCAATACCAATAAGCGTAAGAGTCAAAATGTTCACCATCCGCCCATCTCCAAAAGACCTGATTCCTACATTCACACCCGGTAGCAGCCTCAACTAACTGCAACAACTTATGCATACACCCAAAAGGTACAACCACACGTCATGACATATTACACATATGCCCATAATAACATCTCTGATCACAATAGCTGGCCATACTCAAAACCAGCACCGGAAACTTGCCTCATATCCGTTAGAACCTCGTTTCAACCCTCCACGACACTGACAATGATGCAAGAAACATGAATGGTCGCATAACTATTCACCTTAATCAATAAATCATATCTAATGCCACCGGGCACATACCACGCAACTAAAACTCAATAAGCACCGCACAAAGATGACTGAATACGTAAGGATAAACACATAAGAGAAATATCAAACAAGCCCGACAGGCACAACTCCCTATCAGTACCATCCGACGAATCAATCTACAAGGAAAAATTAAAGTATATGAACAAATCACAAGGATCTCATCCTGATATAACTTCCACCGCGGCAAAACGCCCTTCCTTTTTTGAGCCCATTTTTAAGGAACTCAAAAAAATTGGAAAATTCAAAAAGAAATATTTTATAACTCTAAAAATTGTAAAAGGAAAAATAAAATTATTTCGAAGAGTTTCAAAAGAAACCAAAAAATGGAACACATCAAATCACATAAAATCGCGAGGGTCTCACCCTCAACTCTGAATCACAAGTAGAATACACATCAAACCAACCGAAACCTTCCACTGGTTCAATTCTGCCAACAAAATTACAACACGTACTAGCTCCTACACCGGTAGAGCATCTAAATTGCAAATCGTAACCAAATTACTCAGGAATCACATCAAAACCTACCGTAATGGACATCAAGAATTCACTTCTGGCCTCGTAACTCTCAATAATGAATAAAAGAAAGCGATAGACATGGGCTACCACTTATAGAATCTCCCAACAGGAGCAAACACATAAGTAGAATGCTAAATCATGAACTCACCCATAGGTGGAGCAACAAATAGGGGAACTCACCCCGATGAGCAGAACCAAAACAATTAACGAATGGTTCTCCTCTATAACAAATCAAAAACATACCTGTATGACATCATCTGGCGCAGCAGCCTCAGGCCTACTATATGAAACACATCAACGGGCAGGGCCTCCCCCTTTTGGGCGCCCTCTAGTCGCCTGAATACCCCGCTGTGACACATATGTCCGGAGTCTGGGACAATCTCTCACCCTTTGGCTGGCATCTCCACACTCGAAGAAACCTCTCTGCTGATGTGGCTATGGAAACTGTGCGGTACGGGTACTCTGAGACTTATGAGCACCTAAAACACCCTGCAAAGCCTCAAGTGCAAACTGAACTGACTGACCCACAAAACCTCTACCATGCCGTACCCTACCTCCAAAGTAAGGACCAGTGGATCTCTCTAGTCTGTGAGACCTCTTAGCCTTCCTGCCCTATCTCTCCTGACCTCGCCTGCCCTCTCTCTCCTGGCCCCGCATGTCCTCTCTCTCCTAGTCCCACATACCCTCAGATCGGTAAGCGATCTCTACCACCCGCTGAAACAAAACATCCGTCTCCAACTCCCGGGCCATGCTGAACCGAATATCTTGTCTAAGCCCCTCAATGAACCGACAGACTCGCTCTTTAACTGTAGCGACCAAAATAGGTGCATATCTGGCCAAATCACTCAATCTAATGGTATACTCTAACACTGACATAGTGCCCTGGCGCAGCTGCTCAAACTC
This sequence comes from Nicotiana otophora, assembly GCA_000715115.1. Taxonomy (NCBI): domain Eukaryota; kingdom Viridiplantae; phylum Streptophyta; class Magnoliopsida; order Solanales; family Solanaceae; genus Nicotiana; species Nicotiana otophora. The sequence continues at coordinate 31,859 of AWOL01S0058042.1, read as the reverse complement.
CGCGTGACATGCATCCCGAAGAGACTGAGAAACAAACTCTCTCAGGAACATCTCTGAAAACTAAGCCCATGAAAGTGAAGCTGCATCGGCCGGACTAGCCAACTCATACGATCGCCACCACTGATAAGCCGCTCCCCTAAGCTGGAACGTAGTAAAAGCAACCCCATTCGTCTCCACAATACCTATAGTATGGAGAATGCGATGACACTCATCTAGAAAGCCATGTGCACCTTATGAAGCCAAACCAGACCTCTTTCTTGGTTTTCAGAGGTGGCAAATCCCGAATAGACTTTATCTTTGTCTGATCTAACTCAATACCCCTCCGGCTGACTATAAACCCCAGAAGTTTCCCAGATGGAACTCCGAATGCACATTTGTCTGGATTCAATTTCAAGTCATACCTATGTAGACACTCAAAGAACTTTCTTAGATCTCGCACATGGCCTTCTTGTGTTCTGGATTTAATGATCACATCATCCATATATACCTCAATTTCCTGGTGCATCATATCATGGAAGATGGCAGTCATGGCTCTCATGTAGGTTGGCCCGACATTTTTCAAACCGAATGGCATGACTCTGTAACAATAAGTGCCCTACGGCGTGGTGAAAGTCGTATTTTCTGCGTCGTCCTTATCCATCAGAACCTGGTGGTACCCAGCATAACAATCCACAAAAGACTGTATCTCATGTTTGGCACAATTGTTAATAAGAATATGAATGTTTGGTAGTGGAAAGTTATCCTTGGGACTTGCTTTGTTCAAATCCCGATAATCAACACACACTCGGGTTTTCACATCTTTCTTCGGCACTGGGACCATATTAGCCAACCACGTGGTTTATCGGACCACCCGAATCACAACAGCTTTTAATTGTTTGGTGACTTCTTCTTTGATCTTATCACTGATGTCCGTTTTAAACTTTCTTTGCTTTTGTTGGACGGGTGGGTAACCGGGATAAGTTGGCAATTTATGTACCACCAAATCGACACTCAGCCCTGGCATATCATCATAGGACCATGCAAACGCGTCTTTAGATTTAAAGAAAAGTTGGATCAATGTATCTCTAGTTCTTTCATCGACGTGAATGCTTATCATGGTTTCCCGAACCTCTTCTGAACTGCCCAAATTAACTGGATCGGTTTCATTTAAGTTTGGCTTAGGCTTATTCTCAAATTGTTGCAGTTCTTGATTTATTTCCCTAAAAGCCTCATCTTTATAATATTCTGATTCTCGATTCATTATTTCACAGTTAGACAGCATTTTAGGATCTGGGTATGAAATCCGCAAGCATGTCATATTATTAAAGTCCGCATTATTAGAACTGAAAAGAAAAAGATAAGAAAAATAAAAAATCAGAATAAGCAAAAAAGAGACATCCATTGACGATGAAATATTGATTTCATTTCATTGAATTGAAGATATGAGGGTATACATTGAAATCAAAAGACAATAAAGTAAAACATTCGAGTTACACCCTGGAATAACTCGTAATGTAGAAAAGATGGCAAGACTGAACTACCGGGATTCCCGCCTGACAGGGAATGGGGTAGCCTTCCAATTCTGAAGCTTAGCATTTAGTCCCATGTACATCACCTCAGCAGTGCTAGTGCCTTCCCCTGGCTGGACCATGTGGGATTCATACATCATTTGTTTCATGGCTTCACAAATATCCTCAATCTCTTCGGTCATGAAGGCCTCTTCTTCTTTTTCTTCTTCTACATACTTGGGTTTAACAAATTACTTGGCGAGATGCGGAACGGTCTGGGGTAGGACCCATCCATTTTTCTTGTGCTTATCAGCCTATCTTATATCGGCATTTGTAACTTGGAAACCTACGCCGAAGAACTTCTCATCGGCTGTCGAAGTGATGGGCTCTGTGATGCCTTGTAGAGATACCCCGAACCCCTTTTTGGTCTTGTACCCATGTTTAATCATTTCACTGGCGACCATGACCGATGCATTAGATAAGCAAGGTTGAGGGAATGGGGGCCCTTCTTCACATTGGTTGGCGACCACAATTTCGAATGCTTGATAGACAATGTGCTCACTTCCTTCTCTAGCTTCGAGACACGTGACTGAAGGGTCCCTGTAAATGGACTGCTAATCCTCCCCATGTACAATAATTTCTTTGTTTTCATACTCAAATTTGACCATTTGATGGAGAGTGGAAGGCACAGCCCATGCAGCGTGAATCCATGGTCTTCCTAGGAGAAAATTATATGAAGTATCCATGTCCAGAACCTGAAAAATCACTTTGAAATACACAGGTCCAATGGTAGGGGTGGGCGTTCGGTCGGTTCGATTCGGTTTGAAGAAATTCAGTTCGGTTATTTGGTTTTTGGTTTTGTAAAAATAGTAACCGAAACTGAACTGAAATAAGTTCGGTTAAGTTTGATTTCTAATTTTGGTTCGGTTTATTTCGAATCGGTTTTCGGTTTGAACATTATCATATTGGGCTCCTTCTATGCAATAACAGGACTGACGAATTGTTGTTTTTTTTTCAAAACTTCGGACTTCTTGGAAATACTGTATTTATTAAAACATAGACTAAACTTTGCACACAATTATGGATCATAAAATTCAAAGATAGTGTAAATTAAAACTCTGTGTGAAATCCTCCCGGTATACTATCATATATGCTATGGAAGTTTTAATAGAGTGAAAGTTTTTAAGATTGGGAAGCTGATGGACTTACTTAATTGGGTTGGGTATTTGATGGATTGGACCTAATAGTATTAATGTATTACCAATGGGATTAGCCTATATATAACTTAAAGAATCTATATTCTAATAATTTGGTTTTTCGGTTAACCGAACTAAATAAATTAATAACTGAAAACCCAACCGAAAAACTGAAATTTTAAAATTTTAAATCGAAACCGACCGAAAAAAACCAAATAATCGAAACCGAAATAAAAATATTTTTGGTTCAGTCGGTTTCTTCGGTTCTAATCAAAATATGCCCACCCCTAGCCAATGGTCAAACTCAAATCAATTTCCCCTATTGTATCTCGCTTGACACCATCAAAAGATCACACACAGACATTGTTTGGTCGAATTCTTTCTGTTCTAATTTCCATCCTCTGGAGCATAGATAGAGGGCAAATGTCGACCTCGGACCCACCATCTAGCATGACTCTATTCACATAATAACTTACATATTTGACAGTCAAGTAAAGGGCTTTGTTGTGGGCGGCTCCCTCCGGGGGAAAATCATCGCGGCTGTAAGAAATCCTGTTGACTTCGAAGAATCGTTCAGCCATTCTCTCCAATTGTTCAACTGAAGTTTCAACCGGGACATATGCCTTGTTCAATGTTTTCAAGAGTACCTTCTGATGTTCATTTGAGCTCAACAACAGGGATAAAAGCGAAACATGGGAAGGAGTCTTCCGGAGTTGATCAACTATGGTATATTCCGAAGTTTTTATTTTTCGAAAAAATTCTTCCGCTTCTTCAGCGCTCACAGGCTTCTTGGGCACCAATCGTTTATCATTGTTCAGTTTTAACTTCTTTAGCTCTTCTGGGTTGTGGTACTTCCCAAATTGGTTCATTTCGTTAAACTCTCCCATAATCTCTTTCCCTTTGTAAGTAATCGATGTTTCGTTGTAATTCTAGGGAACTGCAATGGAGTCTCTCATAGGGCTTTATGGTGCGCGACTGATAACCATGGGCTCAGTCAGCCTTGGTGGAATTACCGCCCCCCGTGCCACATAAGTCCCTTTTGGCATATATAACTTTGGCACATTCAACGTGACTTTCCTTTGCTCAAATCTTTTGGGAGTGTTCAACATGAGTTGTTCCTTCCTTAAGGCCTTAGGAACATAGAGAATTGTGTCCTTAGCAGGTGCTGCCCCGACTTTTGTTTCTACAACTTTTTCTGCAACTTGAGGGATTGGAGTAATTTTCTTCTCATTTATGGCTTGTTTCGCCGCCTCTTTGGGTCTTGCCTCTGAATCGGAAATGGCGATGATGGATTTCAAGGCTGGATCAAACTCTTTATCATCACAAATAATTCCAATGACTGGCCCGTTGTTGTGAGCCGATAATGGATTGTTAGTCACATTGGGGACTTTCTTATCCCTCAGCACCACTCGTTTTTGTTTTATCAAATTCTCAACTATCCTCTTGAGAGTCCAATAATCCTCTATATCATGACCCTCTGCCCCCGAATGATAGGCACACCTGGTACCGGGCCGGTATGATAGAGATTCCGATTTCTTCCGGTTTGGAGGCACATGTTGCAATAGACCCATCTGGATTATTTTGGAAACATACTAGAGTAGGACTCACTAATAGGGGCTCCTGGGAGGCTCACGGGGGAGTGTATTATGTTGGCAGTTGTTTTGTGGTGGACGGGGTTATATGGAGCTTGGTGAGGATGGTTATTTCTAGAAGGCGGAGCTCGATTTTAGTTGTAGTGCTGTTGTGGCTGTGTATAGGGTTGGGAATTCATCACCGCATATGGAGGCGGTTCCACGGCATATGCTGCATCTTGATAGGGGGTAGTAGTGTTGTGGGGTTCTGGGAGGCAGGTAAGAATGATCACGGGATCGACGGGGGCCTCTCGAACCTGAAGCCATCATGACTCCTTCTTCCCTCTTCTTTCGATTTGCCAAACCTCCTGAGCCGTTCTGGATGGCTTGGGAGATGGCTCTCAAAGCAGATTGACTTATGATTCGGCCAGTTTTCAGGACATTTTCTACCATTGCTCTGATTTTTATGGCCTCCGCAAAAGGTTTGCCCCTGGCAGGCATCATGTTCTGAAAGTAATCGGCCTCTTGGGCCTGCAAGAAAACATTGACCATTTCTGTCTCATCCATAGACGGTTTCACTCTGGCTGCTTGCTCACGCCACTTGATAGCGTATTCACGGAAACTTTCCACAGTTTTCTTCTTGAAATTGGTCAGGGAATTCCTATCTGGAGCTATATCAACATTGTATTAAAATTGTCTGACGAAATCTCGGGCCAAGTCATCCCATATATGCCAGTGGGAGATGTCCTGGTCCATGTACCATTCTGACGCAATTCCCGTCAAGCTTTCCCCGAAATAAGCCATCAATAATTCTTCTTTTCCACCAGCACCCCTCAGCTAGTTACAGTATCGTTTCAGATGAGTGATCGAGTCTTTGTGCCCCTCGTACTTTTCAAATTTTGGCATCTTAAAGCCAGCAGACAAGTGAACATGGAGAAACATGCACAGATCGGAGTACGAGACACTCTTTTGGCCACTCAAGCCTTGCATGTTCTTCAGACTTTGTTCGAGGCTTTTCATCTTCCGAGCCATTTCCTCTTGCTTAAAGTTTCTCACTGTTCTTTCCTATTCCATTGGAGACTCATATTGCGGATGCTGAGGGTAAGAGTTTGGGGTAACATAAGCGGTGTCTAGCTAAAATTGCGGGACTTAAAAAGTGAAAACTGAAGGCCCGAAGCATGGCCTGTGAACTGTTGGTTGTGTCGTAGTAGGGACTGGTAGTGCGGTGAATAATGTAAACGGTACCCCTGAGAACGGTGCCTGGGGGCAAACCTCAGAAGGCATACCGCTGGAATTGGCTGATATAGTGGGGTACCCAAACGGGATGAATGGGTTGGTTACGGGGATGGGGACATTGCTGGTTCCACTCGTCCTGGGAAGCAATTCAGGAAATCTGGGGATTATATTGGGTGGTTCTTTGTCATTAGACCAAGCGTCCGACATTTCTAACATGCGGATGTGCAACCTCCTATTTTCTTCAGTGGCTGCAGACTCTGACTGTGGAATAGCCGATATCGGACTATCCCTAGGCTCAATAATTGGTAGATGACTTTCGGAGGCCATAGGAACACTACCTTTAGATCTTGTGGAGTAAGGATGGGAAGCCAGATTACCACAAAACCAACCACTTGAAACAAGACCTGTCTTATTTGCACACAGAACAAACTAGTTATTTTGAGACATTTAACATATGGAGAATCACATATTTGGGATGCAATACACCTGAACAATTAAATGTTTCTAAATGTTTTTGCAACGTCTGTGTGTTTCATCCCGGCTTTGCTGTCTCTTTTCTCAAATTTCAAATCCTGATTTCTTTTTCCTTCCCTTTTTTTTTGCTGTTTTTCGCTCTTTTATTTTTCACTTTTTTCTCAAGTTTTCTCTTTTCCTCTCTTTTTTTAATTCTTTTTCGGTTTAATTTTTCACTCAGATTGTCTATGGCTATGATCGAATTCGATGAGGATTGCCTTCGTATCATGACGCCGCATGAATCAGATCATTATGTAGTTCAGGAAATAAATGCAAAATAAAAGAAAAGAAGATTTTGGGTTTTTCTATTACAAAGACTTTGGAAATACTCACAATTAAACATACATACTCAAAACATAAAAACAAACAAACTTGGAAAAGATAAACATACTGGAAAAGGTAAAATACAGACTCAAAACCCAAAAAAAAATCAGGAATTTATAAGAGCCTCCAATACTACTCCGGGGGCCTGCGAGACATTACTCGGTCTCGACACGGGCCTGCGTGCAATCTCTTCTTGAAGATACTCTAAATCAGCCATCACCTGACGGACAAAGGTCATCACAACAGCAAAGAACATGGACCTGGTCATTTCTTCAGATTCATGGCACTTCATTACAATATAATCAGCTATTTTTTTAATCCTCATTCTAATGACACCTTTTTTCTTGGAGCAGGCATCCAACTTGCTGAGATCGGGCCTCCAACACTTGCATGGCCGTGTGATTTTGGTCTTGCAATTGCTGCATGTCTTCTTCCAATCGGGAAATCAATATATAGCAATGCTCTCTTTCAGTTTTGAAATCTTTTGTTTGCCGGACCATTTCATTTTCAAGAGTGGACAGCTTTTTCTTTAAGATCGTGACTCCTCTGTCATACTTTTGCTTTAACTGCTGAAAAAACCTTGTCCGTTCTTCTGTATTATTTGCCATTTTTTCCCGAGCTTTTGCCAATTCATCCTCGGCCTTTGTCAGATCAAACCTATAATCATGCACTTTTTGCCTCAGATTGCTTATGAGTCTTTCATCTTTTTCGCTTCTTACCGGGTTTTCAGCAACTGTTTTCATTTTCTGAATCTGAGCTCGGAGGGCTTCGTTTTCCTGAACCAACTTTTTCTTTTCCCCTTCATCCATAGCGGCTTGCAAACTACTATCAAATTTGATGTTTCTGATTTGATCTTCTAGTTTGATTATGGTAGTCCGGTAGTCATTCTCTTTGGCTAACCAAGACCATTGTTCCTGCGATGCATCAACAAATTCTTGGATATGAGGCCTTTTAGTCGGCCTTTCATATTCATCATTCATCGCGACTCTCTTTCCATACCAAGCAAGATAACCAGGTAAAACCTCGCCCCTGGACAAATCGCGTACTCGGGTGTTTGCCCCCAAATACTTACATTCGTTCCAAATATGGCAAACCACTTCTTTAGGAAATTGAGCCTCGGAGCGGATTTCAACCATATGAGTACTACGATCTTCATCTCTAGGAACTGTTTGGCATCTTCCAATTTGCCTCAACACCCAGTACGGGGCATAGGGTTGGATGCTTCGGAGACCCATTAGAAGGAAGTAGGGACCGATGGCGGTCATGTAAACAATCTCATCAACGGGAAGCCAACCCAATGTCCACTTTATCTGATACGCGGTTATAGAACGAAGGCGGAATATCAAATCTTTGACCCCTTCCGGCATTTCAAACCCTGTTACTCGTGTACCAAATTCTTCGATGCAGTTTTTTCCCGTAGACCTGTAGTTCATGTATCGGGGACGGTGACAAAGGTGCTCGATCATCCACATTTGCAATAAAAGATTGCACCCTTCAAAAACCCTGACTCCGGCCTTACAAGATGTAAGAGCTCGGAATGTATCTGATACGATCATGGGCACGAGGGTACTCTTAGCCTGGGTAGTCAAAACATGGACAACTCCGGCTACACGTAAATCAATGCGCCCGTCCTCCCTCTGGAACACTAAAAGGCCTAAAAATGCCACCATAAAGGCAAAGTATCTATGCGTTTCCCACTTTAATCGGTTTCCCTTACTGCAGAGTCCATTTTCTGGGTCTTCAAATCCCCTTAAGTACTGGTACCGCTGGTATAGAAAGTGAAAAGTGGAAGCTCCACATACTAGACTTTCAGTCTTGATTTGCCTGTTTATTTGCAGTAGATCAAGAAACTTGTGGGGAGTAACGGTCCTTGGAGATATCAGATACTTGTGCCTTAATCCCTCCGTACTCCCGGCATAACCCGCAATTTCTTCCAAGGTAGGTGTAAGCTCAAAATATGAGAAATGCAAAATATTGTGAGCGGGATCCCAGAACGACACCAGTGCCTTTATCAAATCCCTTCTAGGTTGAATTTTCAATAGTCCAGTGAGTGCCCCTAGGTATCGGTTGACCTTGTCTTGCCCTTGTTTTCCCAAGTCTTCCCACCACATGTGGAGTGCTAATGAAATCTGATCCATAACCTTCACCGGTAAATTCTGAACAGTGCTCATTTTGCACATTTTTAAATTAGGGTGACTGGGTTAAAACATGTGAGTTTTGTTTGAAAACTGATTAGAAAAGATTAGTTTTGCAAAATTCAATTTAAAACAAATCACGGCTACTTTTTCAGATTCGGCCCTTCAGCACTTTAGAAGGGAAGATTTTAGGGTTGTGTTTGCTAAGTGGCCAAAAACTATAAAAAGGACCATAGGCAACTATTCTTGCAAAAACGGCCTTCCGGCGTCCGGTCGGGATATTTTTGGCTATTTGGACAAAAACGACATCACCTAACTTATTTATGACAAAATGACAACATTTCATATTTTTGGTTATTTTTTGCAAAAAGAGCGACTGGACCCGATAAAGGTTGCCTACGTATCCAACATCCGGTGAGAATCAAACCCGCGTAGTTCGGTAAGTTTTGACGCAACAGAAAAATATGACTTATTTTGAAATAACTTTTTTTTAAAAAAATTTCGGCAGAGTTTCGGGATATTTTGAATACCGGAATTTTCAGAAATGGATGAATTTCTCTCTCCTACCTCAATCTTGGTTTTTCTTGATTTTTTCTCCCTATTCTAAAAGCCAGTCAACATGCAAGCCAAAGCAAATAAATGCACAAGTAGCACGTAAAATACATTAGGATGATCTTTTTTATTTCGGGTACACCTGTCCTAGACGGACCCAACCCCTGTGTTGAGTCCCCAAAGTCAAATGCATGTGATGCAAATAAGTGTTCCTACTAGGGATCCGGCATGAGGCTATGTTATTCTAGGTTTAAAACCTCGGTGTATTGTTCTAGACTGGCTTACCTATACCTATTAATCGGGCCGGGCTGACTCGTTTATAACCCAGTTCAGCCTGGTACTGTAGCGTGGGGGGGCGGGGGGCGGGCTGGGACGGGTTGGGCGGGGAGCGGGTTTCAAACGAATAATTTTTTGATACCGGTGCACCGGAACCCGCTAAGCCCGTTAACCCGTTAACGGGCTACAACCCGGTTCAGCCCGATTTTTAATGTTTTGTTTAAAAATATACGTTGCCAACGGTCAAATTCAAATATGACCGTTGGCCAACGGCCTGTTTTTGCAGAAATGGCAATTTCAGCCTACCCTCTTAAGAAAATAGCCCCCACACCCCTAGTATTTGATAAATTATAATTTTAACCTTTTAAAAACTATAAATAGTCCCCCTTCTTCTTCAGTTTTCCTCACAATTCACTCTCTTGCTACTCTAATTCTCTCTTGATATTATTGATCATTGTTCTTAAATTCTCAATTACTTATTATTTCAAGTTTCATCAAATATTTAGTTTAGCTATTACAAAATTATTATTATCAAATATCAAGTATTCAAGTGAAGTGTGGTATCAACTATCAAGTATCGATCTATCAATTGAAGTTTGGTTTTTGATATCAAATTTAGTGCGGCATCGGAATTCCAGTACACTCGTTCTATATCTTTCTCTTCTTTGGTGTATATTTATTTTATTATTTATAATTATTAATTTAATTTACATAATGGATCTATTTAGAGCAGCCAAAAAAGCGTGCACTAGTAGATGTGGTAGTAAGAAAACTTTCAAAAGATCAAGAGGTGGTACTTATTTTTCTAGTAGCTTTACACATATTTCTGAAAGTTCACGTAAAAATTTAAATGTAGATTATGAGGGATTTCAAGAAAATTATGGTATAGATGATGATTTAGATGATAATTTAGATGATATTCTATTTTCATCACCTGATAATCTTAAAACACCACCAGCTACACCTGGTAATGCTAGTTAAACTCAAAATATTAGGGGTGGAAGTCGTGGTAATACAAGTAGGCCTCCCCTCCCTATTAAGAAGAATCGAAGATTAAGAAGTAAGTGTTGGAATATTTTTAACAGACTAGAAGAAGATAAAAATTATGTAAGATGTAGAATTTGTAACGATATTTATAAACATGAGACCGGTAAGGGAGGGGGAACGGGTCAACTTTGTAGGTACATGGTAGACAACCACCCTCGTGATTGGGGAGTAGATGAGGAAGATGGGCAACAAAAACTTAACCCGGGTACTGGAGGGTTAATGGGTAAATACGATATTAAGAAAGATCGGGAAGAATTAGCTAAAATGATTGTTTTAGGTTGTTTACCTTTTAGTTTTGCTGCTTCACCATATCTTGTTACTTATATTCAAAGAATTTATAACCCTTTGTTTAAAGGTATTCCTAGAAGTACTTGTAGAGCTGATATCTTTAGGCTTTTTGGACAATATCAGACATATATACGTTATTTGTTCGCCAGTCTTTCTTGTAGAATTTCTCTTACTTCTGATATTGGTCGTGCTGTAAATGGTAATGATTATTTGACTGTTACATGCCATTGGATAGATGATAATTTTTGTATGCAAAAACGTATTATTGCTTTTAAATATGATGAAGATCAAAGTCATACTGGTGCATTTATAAGTAATACTATCCATGAAGTTGCTATATTTTATAATCTTGCAGAAAAAGTTTTGTATGTGTCATTTGATAATGCTTCTAACAACAATGCTGCTATTACAATATTAAAATTGCATCTACACCCACCACTTCCTGAAAATTTTCATGTTAGATGTGCATGTCATATTTATAATTTGATTGTGAAGAGTGGCCTTGAACTATTTAGAGATGATATCACTTTAGTTAGACGAGTTGTTGGTGTAATTTAAGGAAATACTATAAGTGCTAGATTAAATGCATTTAAAGAAAAATGTCTACACTATGGACTAAAACCAAGACTCATGCCTGAAGAAATAGTTACTAGGTGAAATTATACTTATTTATTCTTAAAATATTGATATAAATATAGAATGCCTATAAATGAAGTTGCCAATTCTCATTGTACCGATCCTAGCCGTTTGTTAACATCTAGAACTTGGGATGTCATTGAAGATGTTGTAAAGTTTTTACAAAAATTTTATGTGGCTACACTTGAGTTTTCTGGAGCTTATTATCCTACTATTGCAAATGGTTTAGTTCATATTGCTGAAATTTCTCTTTTACTACATAATTTGAAGAAGAAAGAAGGATATACTTCTGTTGTTGAATCTATGCTAGATAAGTTTAAAAAATATTTTTATCCAATTCCCCCTATTTACCTAATTGGTGCTATTTTAAACCCTTCTATCAAAATGGCCACTTGTCGCCAATTAATCACTACTTTGTATTCTTATATGGATATTGGACCAACTGAAACTCCTGATATTGACACTTGTATTTCTGATCTACACAAACATTTAGAAACGTTATATAATTATTATGCTAACATTGTTGATGCTTCTTCTACTGTAGATACAAATATTCCTTCAAGTTCAGTTTCAACATCTGGGACCAGTGCTTTGGATGATAATGATGGTGTTGAAGATTATTTGATTTGGCCTACAATAAGGGAGTATCAACAAACCAGTAGCAGGAATATTGATGAACTTCAATTCTACTTGCAAAAATCAACAGAG
>AWOL01S0058042.1:0-17416 GCA_000715115.1 Nicotiana otophora | reverse complement strand
TGTTCTTTCGGCCATGGCTCGAGACGTGCTAAATGTGCCGATTTCAATAGTCGCATCAGAGAGCGCATTTAGCCAAGCAAGGCAGCAACTAGGAGATACGCGTCATTCATTGGGTAGCAACGCTTTGGAAATTCTAGTGTGCTTCAGAGATTGGATAAGATCAGAACGACGAAATCAAGGGCGTGACGAGGTAGATGAAGCGGAGGACCAAGAAATTGGAGATATAATGGTTTGTGGTTCTGATTCAACCAATGCCGGAAACCAAGAACCTCATGTTGACATAGATGAACTTACAAAAATGATGCGAAGCATGTGATGTACTATTGTTTTTTATAATTGTTGTAAACATTTAATTTGCAAGTTCAAAAATAACAAAATCAAAAAAGAACTTGCAACTTAATTTGAAGTATTATATATTATTCAATAAAAATATCAAATAAAGGTCTTCGGTGCTTGATCCTTACATATAGGTCTTATTAAATAATTTTTTGTAGCCACTTACATTCAAATTTTAATTTTAACATTATAAAATTCAAATTTCAAATTTCAAATTTTAAACTTCAAAGTTTAATTCTAAGCCTTAAATGTTTGCAAACACTTAAGTATCAATAACATTGAATAAGAAAAACAAAATTTACTTTAAAAAGAAAAAAAAATCCACGACCCGCTAACAACCCGCTAAGCCCGAACCCGGACGGATAAAAAAAAATCCAAAAAAGTACAGCCCGCAACGTTAAACGGACGGGCTGATTTTTTTTGTGTCCAGCCCGTCCCAGCTCGCCCGTTAAACACCCATAGGCTTATCCGAGCGGACAACTTGAGCCGGGGAGGGAAGGGGGGCAACGTACCGGTAACCAAAAGATCATCCGGCCTTGAAAAGAAGTCACGTCAGCGTGCACTTCCCAAAAGATTTAGAAGACACAGAGAGAAGAAGGGTTTCCTAATAATTTATATAATATTCAAGCAATATCAAAGCGGTAAAAAGCGATATTTAGCACATTAGGCTCGAACACATAAAAAATCAGATAATAAACAAAAGTCAACTATAACCATTATTCTAAGCTCGAATTCTGAACCTTGAACTAGAGATTCTGGGTTCGTAATCCCCAGCAGAGTCGCCAGAGCTGTCACACCTCCTTTTTTCCGAGAGGATAGGGGAGTTTTTCCAATTAAAGTGATATAATTCGAAATGGGATTATTTAATTATTTTAGAGTCGCCACTTGGAATAATTTATGGTATCCCAAATCACCGGTTTATTTTGAATCCCAAATCGAGGAAATTTGACTCTGTTTTAAAGTCCGCAAAATCAGAAGACCGGATAAGGAATTCTGTTAACTCGGAAGAAGGTGTGAGGCATTCCCGAGTTCTGTGGTTTTAGCACAGTCGCTCAACTATTAATAATTGGCCTAATTATCTGATTAATTACATGTTTAGAACTATTGTGCATTTTTAACTTTCTAGCCACTTTTAATTATTTATGGAATTAGTCTGAGACGAGTTACGTTGTCGTACACTCGTTGTTTATACACATCCCAAATCGCGCCACGTAAAATGTACCCACAATCTACAATGTGTTTAATTTTATTATTATTCGAAGTTATGGTCGGGTCACATGAAATGCACACCTGAATTGGGGATTATGTATCATGACTATGCCACGGGAACCGTACCCATAGTCACGATGATTTAATATTGAACGCGCATAAAGCAAACTATGATGTTCATGGTTATTTTCCTAAAATTTTGATCAGCACGAAATGTCCAGAACGTATGAAATCTATCTTTTGTTATAAATTTTGCTAAGGAAATTGAAATGATACATTAAGTCTCTTGTTGTGATACAATATAGAATAATGAAAGTAGTTATAAGTTATTTTGGAGATTAACGCATGATTGTCAAGATTCTAGAAAAAGACAAATGTTGAATCAATGCATCATAGTTTCAAAATCATTATATCAGCTACTTAAGTTACATCTCATAAACAAACAACATGCACTAAACTAGAGCATCAATGGTGTTAAGCTTGCCAAAAAGCCTCTCATGTTCAAATTAACTGGCCCAAATATATTCAAACGAAATAGGCCCAATTTTCAAACTCTAGACAAAACATTTGAGCTGCAACATCGAACCCAGCAGTTAGAAGCTCAATCTTTTCACACGTTATCATAAAGAAAAATTGAAACAGCTAGGATTTAAACTAAGCATGAATATATTTTTTATACATCATTATTAATAAGTAACTTAATTACACTCTACCAAATAGTTACAGGCCTTGAACTAAATTAAAAAAGGTAGTCTGCATAGGCCAGAATCAAATTGATTTTTTGAATCCGCTCGTGATCAACTATCAACAACTTTGTAATATTCTTGAAGCTGCTTATCATTTACAAAAGCTAACCAACTAGTGGCTAGATTCGTAAATCTGAGCCTTGTGTCAAGCACTCATAATCTCCTGCACTACCAAACACCAGCAATACCAAACAAAATGATTTCATAGGGGGGCAGAACTTTACACTAATAATGTGCTACTAAGCTTCTAGAACCTCAAACATTCAGGGAATTTCAGAACTTCATGTATAAGAAATCCATCAATAATGGTTCAAACCTTGACAATCAAAGGTTAAGAAAAACAGAACTGGTTTCATGCTTGTTTCTTATTCACTCAAATTTTATTATAGTTTGAGACATTCAACACATCTGATACTTTAAACCAAACTTAAACTCGCAATCAAACATGAAAGAGAAGGGCATTCAGTATACATGAAGTGAACAAACAACTGAAATCTCAAAGCAATGTGATGTTCAAATAACAACTACATTATTTGAAGCTGTCAGCACATACCTTAACAGTAGCAAAGAAAGAAAAGAAAAAAATAAGTCTCTGAAAAACTGGGAAGAAAGCAGCAGCAGAAAAACCAGCAAGAATAAAGAAGCAGCAGCATATGAAACTCTGCTGCTAAAGAAAACCTAACTTCAAGAACCCCAGAAAGTTTTTCTACTTAGAGATGAAGATAAATGGAATGTAATTTCTGAAAATGTAGTCAATTTCTATATAAAACAGTCTCCAAAATGAAAAAGGAGTGTGAATTTTTCAGAGTGTATTTCGTGTGTGAAGTCTCTTATATAGGCAAAGGTGAGGAAATAATTCTGGGGAATGCAGTCCCTAAAAATAAGGAGAAAGGCATTTTTAAAACTGAATTGGACAGTTGTTGGACAATTGTCCATTCCGATATTTACTCATATTTTTTCAGCCCTTTTATCTTCTGAAATTAACCCTTTTAACCCCAAAACCTGATCTAATTTATGGGTTTTTAAAGCACTTTAGTCCCTTCTAGAGACTTCCCAAACAACCAACTCAGATTCCTTAATTTTTCAAATTCCTTTGACCCCTTTAGCTTTTGTTAATTACAAACAGCTATCACAAGAAACTTAAAAGGGCTAAAAATCACAACAAAGCAAAATAAAATTCGAACTCTGACCCATTTTATGCACCTGGACTATTATCCTAACACAGAATTACGGAATTTTAAATACTAACTAATCTAAACATGCTAAACATATGAAGGAACACACTATCAGTCAACTGCCGATGCATCATTAAACAAGCAATTCAAATGATAATTTAGCAAATTCAACTAAATATAATTGAAACTAAGCTAAAATAATACCTTAATTAACCTAAAGCTAAACTATAATATGTAAAACAATAAACAGAAAAATCTAGCAGTAAATAGTGCAACTAAGCCAAACGAATATGAAAGAATGGAAGGAAGGACTACCTATTAACGACACCACTGTTGGCTTCAAACAATCCGAGCAGTGGTCGATATCGTCACACTAGCACTGATTCAAGCTCGAAAGGCAGAAACAATGGCTGCATGTAACGATAATGACCATAGCTCGGCCGGAGAATCGAATGTAAAGAGATGGAGGGAGAAGGAACCTTGGCACGCCAGTGAGGATTTTGCCAACAACTTGGTGACTCCCAAATGCCACGAAACAAACATCAATTGATAGCTTTCAACCAAAGCCGTCAATTAATGCAAGTTCTAGCACAAGATCGACCCGAATTTAAAAAGAAAAATCAAATAGGGCACGAACTAGGGTTTCTGGGGGTTCTAAGATTTGAAATTGGTGAGGTTTGGGTGGTTTTCTAGGAAAATTGATGAGGGGTTAGGGAGTTATGGGGATTACGTAGTGTAATTTTGGGGTGGTTTGATGGTGGGCCGCCTCCGTGGGCGATTTCCGGCGGTGGCAGACGGTGAAGATGAGAGAGGGGTGAGGGAGATGAATTTTGGGGGTCTCCATGGTTTGGGGAGTGTCCTATTTCGGACAATAATAAAGGGGATGTGGATTTAGTTGCGAGTCGTTGGATCACATTAGATCAATGGCTGAGATTAAAACAAGGTGAAACAGAGTCGTTTGGGTTAATGTGTGTGTGGGGGGGGGGGGGTCGGATTTTTAAGGATTTGGGCTGGGCAGGTGGAGAGCAATTAGGCCGGCTGAAGTGCAAAAAATATTGGCCCAATACGAATAACAGCCCAACTTTTACTCTCTTTGTTTCTTTGTTTCTTTTTTTCATTTTTTTGACTTTAAATCCTAATTAATTAAAACCTAAATTGAGTCTTAAATTAATCTAATTTGTAGAATTAAGCCTAATTATCTATTTCTACTACTTAAATAATTAATTAACTTTAAAACTAATGAAAGAAAATTACTAATTTAAAACTAAAAGCTAAAAATGTAAAAATGACCATTATTTTTTTGTGAATTTTGTTTAATAATGTAATCAACTCATGTAATTAAATATTAAATGTAATTAAGACCTAACATGCTATATAATGAAGATTTGGACTTTTTTGGTATTTTTTTTATAATTTTAAAATATTAAATATGCAACTAAATGCAAGCAACAATTAACACGAAATTCCTAAAAAAATAAATTCTATGAAAATTAAAATAATTAAAACAAATCTATTTTTGCGAATTTTGTAAGAGTATTTTTAGTCGGGCAAAAAATACGTGTTCACAGATCACACGAAGATAACTTTATTTTACCCAATGCTCCCCTTCATAGGACGTTACTGGCCATAGCCCAAAGAATTACCCACTTATTCTATGGACATGATTTCAAGATTAAAAGTTAAAAATATTTGTCATGGGACAAGAGGAGCAAGACTTGTTAAGCTTGAAGTTATGCCCATATCAAACGAAGACAACATCCACTTTGAGGGCAATTTGTGTACTTTGCCAGCCATAGCCTACACATACGATCATATAGATATAATGATTAATTAACTCTTGGTCTAGAGCTACAAACTTAAATTTGAAATACTGTTTTAATATTTTCATCTTTGAGCTTAATCTCTCTAACAACAATTGAAATCAGAAAAATATTATCTCTTCCATATTAAATAGCTTAGAAGTTTTCATAAATTATCATTCCTCTTTCTAATTACGTAGAACAAGAGTGTGAGGTGTACACATAAATTTTTGTAAGTGTTGTCGAAATTTATAGAAGAACATAAATAATAACTTTAATTATCATATTTTTGGACAAAAAATAGCCTTAGTCTATTAATTTTGTTGAGTCTTAAGTTAGAAAAGATCATAAGTTCAATTCTACTTAATCATTTTTTAACTACAGAGAGACTCTAAAATATTTGCTAAATAAAATGTGTTAGTTGAGATTCGAACCTTTGACCTCCTAGAGCAAAATCAGATACTTAACCAACATGCTAAGAGATAATTTATATCAAGTGATGTCAGGAAAGGTTCCCCAGCNAAGTTTCACACAAGGAACCTCCTGCTCTTAAGGATAAACTACGATATTTGATGGACTGGCAGGTCAGCCACGTAATTTATCCCTCAAGCTGAACGAACTTGACCTGCTCCTTTAGTTTAGGGCTATAGAGTTTACTTGCTTCTCACTAACGGCAGAATCATGAGCTTCATCACTCGACTCTAAACCAAATTAAAAACACTCGGCTATAGGATGACAATCCTTCACTCCGGAAGGGTAGGTTCCATACCGACAAGACCTCCTATCCCAGAATCCGCTCATTTCACACCAACTAAAGCGGAACTTAATCACCAAGGTAGAGTTGTATAAAGCCCTAATGTAACTGAACGAAGTGGAAAACCCGCAATACGAGAGCAAAAACCTTCTGTGTCTAAGAAGAAAAGCAACATCGAGTTAGGTAGGATGTAGATCGAGCGCAATAAGCTAGAGGAGTGATTATTTCGCTTTGGAAGGAAAAAAGCATCTCAAATAAGGTCCTCACTCAGCTCTCAGGCTGTCTGGGAATAGCTCCACCAGACATAGAAGAAAGGAGTGTAGGATTGGTAAGCTTTGCCGGAAAGAAGCTAGTCGACTAATTCAGGAGGCTACTACCGGCGAAGCCCGCTTGCTTCGGAGCGTGCTATTGCGTGAAGCGGAAAGGGACAGCGGAATCTAAGGCCACACCAGACAGGGAAAAGGAGGATTAGATATTTCGTCAACCACCACTTGAGCGCGATTCGCTTATCTGTTGAAAAGTACCATCCAGACAGTAAACCTTTAGGGCATATGACTAGTAAGGTAAATCAACCTATCGTATCGACGAGATGCAAGAAGAAGAAAATTAGCAGACTATGAAAGAAAAAGAATTTCTTCTCATCTACCTTTGTCTCAATCATGGGCGATTGAAGCGAATACAATAAAAGAATGCAAGGAAGGGTTCCCCCAGCAAAGGCATCTCGACTGCTTCCAAAATCAGGTCATCGACCAGTAATGCGACTTGTAGAAGACTCCCTACCTATACCTAGCGGAGTTGGCTATTTTTTCCTACTTATCCATTTCATCACAGTATTAATACATATATTTAGTAAGGTTTTCTGACGAAGCGATGTAATATGACACCGCTTCATCAAACGTGCATCCGCCCCCGGTAATTACACATAAAATGATACAACTCTGAAGTGAAAAGCATTAAATTTCATTCTTATTTTCAATACCAAAACCTAAGTAGAGTACTGCCCAACCCCAAAATTACAATGGGCACCAAAAACTGAAGAAGAACTACAATATTTGGCCTAGATGACTTGCCTTGATGATCAATTTTAGGTTGTTTTGGAAGCAAATATGTTGATGAAATGGTGGTTGTAGAAACAGTAGTTTTTGTAGAAGGATCAATTTCTCCCACATAGAACTCATCTAACATTAATCTGGCTGCACTGCCATGTCCTGCTTCTTCAAACTCTTCACTTGCATCCTTGCCTAAAATCATTTTTTTTTTATAGAAAAGAACAAATATGAAACTAGCGTTTGAACATAGATTTGATTAAAACTTGAAAAATAATTTTTTTAAAGATGGGATTAAAAATAATTTTTGAACGTTAAAATTGTGTTTGGACATACATTTTACTTGAAAAGAAGTTGAACTTTGTGAGTAGAAAACGTCAAAAAATACTCTAGAGCTGTTTTTGGGATTTGAAGATTTTGTTTTCTAAATCTGCCAAAAGGAGTTAAAATTTATAAACAACAGATATTTGAATATAAAATTTGAAAAAAAGCTCACAAATTTTAGGGCCAGACGGGAGCGAAAAGAGAGAAAATTGTACAATGAATTTATAAGTTAGAAAATGAAAAATGCATAAAATATAGAAACATGATTGTCAGGGTATATATGAATATAGTTTAATTTTTGTACACGGATAATATAAAAGATTTCATGCCGAAGGTCCGTCGGAAATAACCTCTCTATCTTACACAAGGCAAGGGTACAATCTGTGTACACTTCACCCTTCCCATGCCCCACTTGTGAGATCACACTGGGTATATTATTATTATAGTTATTGGATAATGTAAAAAGTTTCACATTGTCAACTCATATAACATATAAATATATAATTACCCATAATAAGTTAAACAAATTAATCTCAACTCACTATTTGAAATCCTAAACTAAAGCACTTAATAAGTTACTCATTTCTTTTAGCTTACAATAATATAGGTTGAAATAAATGCATAGAGTAATTGTAATCCAATTTGTAGCAATAATTGTTTAAAAAGGAATATTAAGTGGTGCACGTTGAGTTATGATATTATATATGCAGCATATATTTAACTTCAATGATTGAGCAAACTTTAAACACGTCGAGTTATTTATCGGATGCATTTTTATGTAACTTGTTTTGATCCACCTAATACTTTTTACAACCGTTTTTATAAAACGCCTCCCCCACCCCGTATCAAATAAAATGCCCCGTCTCATATATATTATATATATACCTGCTGCTGCCAACAAAACTTCATCACCGCCAGGATGATCATTCAGGAAGTTCGTCACATTATATGCCTGCGTAGGTAATAGGGGAAGTTATGTAATTGGCCGTTCGATAAAAAATAATTATATTCTTTAGTCAATATGCATATATTATATATTAATAATACACAATATATATATATATATATATATATATATATATATATATATATATATATATATATATATATATATATATATATATATATATATTTGTCGGTTATTATTTTTGGGAGCGACTATTATTATAAAGTATAGTTTTCACTAAGTAGTAACTTGGCCTCTTGGTTTCTTAAACTTACAAGATTTTGTAATATATTCCACTTTTTATAGTCTACTGATGCCCGATCTTTGACTTATCTATACTATATTAAAAGCACAAAGGCCCTTAGCGAAATATCGTTTGCCTTTTTTACCCCTTAAAACTATATTTCACATTGAACATAATTGTAATTTATATTATCTTTTTAATATTTAAAACTTTAAACTAAATTAAATATTTTATTGCTAAATCTTTCCTTATTAAACTAGGTAAGAGATCCTAATATTTAGGATTATTATCACACCCTAATTAAAGTTTCCCAAACGTATATAAATGGTGACATTGTGACTCAAGGTTAATATATTCAGATTTCGAATTTTTACACTCTAATAAAATGGTTAAAGAAATAATTAATTTTAGAATTTAATATAACCAAATGTTGGCTGATTTTTTATAGTTTAAAATAGATTATATTGAAAAGAATATAATAATTACCTTTCTAACATTAGGACTTTAAACTAACCTAAAAATTTTCAAGTGAACCTCAAACCGATTTTTCTATCTTTTGAACATACAATTCTTATTAGATAAAAATATAGTTACAATTAAACATTAGTGTAGATGTAGTTAAACAATTTAAAATTTGAGNTTTAATTGACACGAGATACACACATAAAGCACAAATCCAAGGATCAATATAAATGCACCAATCTTCTTTTCATTTATATACGCTTCAAATATTTTATAACTAACTAATACTATGTTTTATACAATTAAGAAAAACTTTTAAATATTTATATTGTCCTTAATTGTGGTATTATAAGTAATGAGGGACAAGATAATACTTCTAAAATATCTTTACTTTATATAATTCTCAACAGGAGTTTGGAATAGCACCCATTGGTCACTTTTCGGTTTTGTTTTAAAAATATAGTCTTTATCACGNATTTTTCTTAATGTTGAGAATAAATAATTAAATATGTGAATTAACTAATTAGTTAAAATCCAATACCTTAGAGAAATATTATTCATCTTTTTAACACTCTTAAAATAGAGTTTATATTGGATAAAATAGTCATTTTATTATTTTCCTAATATTTAGCACTTTGAAATTAAATAAAAATTTTCTTATTAAAGTTTTTCTNATTGGAAACAGCCTCTCTAACCCAGGGTAGGGGTAAGGTCTGCGTACACACTACCCTCCCCAGACCCCACTAGTGGAATTATACTGGGTTGTTGTTGTTGTAGTCTCTATCACGGAGTTCTAAATTTGACAGACCAAATTCAACAATACCTATTTTTTACAAAAGCTGAAAAGGTGAAAATAGCACCACCTGGCCTGTTTTTTGACCGATAATTGAAAAATAGCTAGCGTTTGTAAAATCATTGAAAAATAGACATTGTTTTGCTGAAACACAAAAACTTCCAGCATAATATACTGGATTATGGAGCCCCTACATATAAACTTCCAGCATATTATGTTGAAACTCCAGCACGAAAAATTCCAGCATAATATGTTGGATTATGAAGCTCCTCCATTTAAACTTCCCGTATATTATGTTGGAACTCTATCACATTATAAAATTCCAGCATATTATACTAGAATCTCATATGTAAAAAATTCGAACTCCGGTATATTATGCTGGAATTTTTTTGGATTTTTACTGGTATTTTTGTTCAGATTATATATTTACATAAAAAAGTGGCTAAATTTCGATTACTTTTGAAACTGTAGCTATTTTTCAATTGCCAGTTATAAATATGGCTATTTCTGATTTTTTTTCCCCCTATGAAAAGTGGTTATTTGTGAAATTTACCCCAATTTATGAGCCCATTGATGATCATCCAATTCCGATTCTAATGGGCCAGAAACAAAAACCCAAAGCACGAACTGACTCGGCCGATTTAGACNATTAAGATTTTACCTTATAAACTAGGAGTAATAGTAAAAATTAAATACTAAGGGCTCTTAGAATACTTTTAACATTATTCGTTCATTATCACAAATTTAAATAATTAAGAGTTTACCTTAGATAACTATAATACCTTCCATGTTAGTATTTCTAATGTTTAGTATTTTAAAATTAGAAAAAACAATGTATTACTTGTCAAAATACTCTTGAAATTAAATAAAGCAGATGGAATAGTGAATGTGCTATTTTCTTTGTATCATAAATCAATTACTATTTGAAGTCTAAATAAGTGCAATATAGAAAGATAAATAGTTAAACGTCACAATGTTAATTAATGATAAATTTAAAGATAAATAGTTAAACATAACGGTATTAATCAATGATGAATTTTTAATGATAATTTCTAATTTCTATACTATTATAGTTGAACTACTTTCCTACGCAAATAATATTATTTATTTGTCATTTTTATAATATTAAAAAAATGATATTGAATTAGAACAAAAAACTAGCAAAACCTATAAGAGATAGAGGTGGTTAGCAATAGTCAATAATAATGATTCTTCAAATACAAAGATCCAAAGTAAAATATGATAAATTTTCACCCTTTAAGAATAGAATTTTTATTGTACAATCGAAATTCGGAATGAACTAATACTGAGAATTTGCAG
Source organism: Nicotiana otophora (assembly GCA_000715115.1). Lineage (NCBI taxonomy): Eukaryota > Viridiplantae > Streptophyta > Magnoliopsida > Solanales > Solanaceae > Nicotiana > Nicotiana otophora. The sequence continues at coordinate 6,262 of AWOL01S0058042.1, read as the reverse complement.
AAAAATACATTATTTCCTTTAGAATTACGAAAAAATGATTACATTCTAAAAATTAACTATAGCAAAAGATCCAATTCTTTTTTAAACTAATCATCGCACAATAAATTATTTTTAAGTAGACAAAACTCTTAGGATATAAAAATAAAGTAAAATCATTTATAGTATAGTAATTTTAAATTGGCCAAGAGAAAACTTAAAGCAATAAAGATGGAACAGTTGAAGACAAAATATATTCTAACGAATGACAACTTATTATATTTTATATAAATTAAGTTACTTCTTTTAAAAAATATTAACTCAATATTAGTCTTTTCAGAATTTATGTTGTCACTTACCATTTTTTCCCNTCCAATCCGCACCCCCTCAAAAGCCTAGCTTTTCCCCCATTTCTTCACAGCACCTAGGTTTAACACAGAGAGAGAGAGCGGGCGACTGTGTGTGTGTGTGTGTGTGTGTGCGTGAGAGAGAGAGAGAGAGAGAGAGAGAGAGAGAGAGAAGATGGTATCAGGTTCAGGAATCTGCGCAAAGAGGACGGTGGTGGATGCACGTCACCATATGCTAGGAAGGTTAGCCTCAATCTTAGCCAAAGAGCTACTCAATGGACAGAGAGTTGTGGTTGTTAGGTGCGAAGAGATATGCCTCTCCGGTGGACTTGTGAGGCAGAAAATGAAGTACCTTAGGTTCCTTCGTAAAAGAATGAACACTAAACCCTCTCATGGTCCCATCCATTTTCGTGCTCCTTCTAAAATCCTTTGGCGTACCATTCGTGGGTAATCTTTGTACCTTTTTTTAATAGCTATTATGTTGATACATTGTTTAGATTGTACCCATTTTAAGTTCCATGTGTTGATAGTGTAAAAGTTTTTTACATGATCAATCTCTTGATAAGTGTTGATTCGTAATTTGGTGAAAATGGTAGCTAATGTCATATAAAGTTGATAAAAATTATAGCAGATAGTATCTTTACATTGTTAGTATTTATAACTTAAATCCTTGTTTTAGATGAAGTATGTGTATGCTACTGGTTGTAAGAAGAGATTTTTTGAAGGGGAATAATGTAGTATTTCTCTTGTTAGAGAACCTTGAGTTTATACTAAAAAGGCCAAATATTGAGTATTGGAATGAAGCAGGTGACAAAAGAAGCTTAATTGACATAATGTCACTGAATCCAGCTAGCTTGGATTTAAGGCATAGCTGTTGCAGTTGATCCAATTAGCTTGGATTTAAGCCATATATATGTTACAGTTGTAGATATACTTTTTTATATGAACAATATAGTACTCCATCTGGTCCGTAATAAGTGATTTTTAAGGTTTTGGTGCACCCATTAATAAAATCAATTAATAATATTAATTAATGAAAGAAGTTAGTAGTAGTAGTTGTTGTAATAATATTAGTTAAGAAAGCTATTTAACTAAATTATCCTAATCTACTCATAGGAAAATATAAAGAAATATTGAAAGACTTTTTAGAAATTTGTTCAGTTCATTGTTAGAGACATAGGTAAATTTAGGGCAAAAAGTTAATTCTCCAAATTTACTCTTATCTAGTCAATATTTTGAACAAATTTCTAAGAAGTCTTTTGATACTTCTTTACATTTTCTTATGAGTATATTAATTTAATGTAATCAAATAACCCTTTTAATGGTTGATGTGCGGCACCACATGCTGAGTAGGCTAGCCTCAATATTGGCTAGGAATTGTTGAATGGACAGGGAGTTGTGGTTGATATGCCTCTCTGGTGGACTTATATTAAAAGAATGAAAACTAAACCCTCTCATGGTCCCATCATTTTTGTGCTCCTTCTAAAATCCTTTGGCATACCATCCTGGGTATGCTTTCTTTCGTTCTTGTTGTACCTTTCTTTAAAAGAGCCTATTATGTTACTACATTGTTTAGAAAGTACCCATTTTAAATTCTATGCATTGACTATTTTAGAAATATTTACACATAGGTAATTACAGTAAATCTCTTGATAAACATTAAGTGATAATCCGGTAAACGTGTATCAAAGATTAAAAGTCAATCATTGCACCATTAGTGTATATAACTTAAATCCTTTGCTGATAGTGTTTTTCATGGTTTTATTTTAGGAATTTAAGCTCTATGTAATGATATTTTAAATAATACTTAAGCAATTAGGTCAATTATTAGGTAATTAAAAGTAAATCTCTTGATAAACATTAAGTGATAATCCGGTAAACGTGTATCAAAGATTAAAAGTCAATCATTGCACCATTAGTGTATATAACTTAAATCCTTTGCTGATAGTGTTTTTCATGGTTTTATTTTAGGAATTTAAGCTCTATGTAATGATATTTTAAATAATACTTAAGCAATTAGGTCAATTATTAGGTAATTAAAAGTAAATCTCTTGATAAACATTAATTCGTAATTTTGTAAAAATGGTAACTAAATTTGCTATCATAGATAAATTTCACTAACATTGTAAAAAAATCTTTACAATCACAGTATATATAACTTAAATTCTTATTTTAGATAAAGTACATGTTATTCCTTCTTTTTGTGATGTCGTAGCTACTAGTTGTAGTAACGGGTTCATTTCAGGGAATATTGAAGTATAGTGTTGTGTTAGAGAACCTCGAGTTTATACTAAAAGGCTGAATATTCAGTGTTGGAATATAGGTGCCAAAAGAAGCTAACCTCAATTCGTTTGGGGTCTAACCTCAATTCGTTTGGGGTTAAGGCATACTTGTTGCAGTTGTAGATATACTTTTTTATATTATCAATGTAGCCCTCCCTTCACTCCACAAATAAGTGATTTTTAAGGTTTTGGCACATCCATAACCCATTAAGGAATTAGGAAACTACTCCCTCCGGTCCTGCATAAATGATTTTTAGCTTTTTTAATTTTTTCTAGAATATGTGATTTTTTTTTTTAAATTCAAGAAGGTATTAATATTTTCCAAAATAACTTAATGATTGAACAAATATCTAAGAAGTCTTCCAATACTCTCTTTACGAAAATTAATGTTATTAATTACTATCTCCGCTCCTGTATAAGTGATTTTTATGGGTTTGAAATACTCATTAAGAAATCATTTAATAACATTAATATAAGTGATTTCTTAATGGGTGTGTCAAACCCTTAATAATCACTTATATAGGACCGGAAGACTAATGAAAAACACTAATTATGAGGGTTATTTGATCAAATTACCCCAATCTACTCATAGGAAAGGTAAAGAAGTATTGAAAGAATTTTTAGAAATTTGTTCAAATCATTTACTAGATAAGGCTATATTAATTTTAAGAAAAGGTTATGCCTTCTTTGTTTTTAAAAAAAATCACTTATTTTGGATCAAATTTGAAAGGCTAGAATATCACTTATTGTGGAAAGGAGGGCATAATATTTGAATAATCTAAAGCGCTTCTGCCATGACAGAGCTAGNTTCCTTCTTTTTGTGATGTCGTAGCTACTAGTTGTAGTAACGGGTTCATTTCAGGGAATATTGAAGTATAGTGTTGTGTTAGAGAACCTCGAGTTTATACTAAAAGGCTGAATATTCAGTGTTGGAATATAGGTGCCAAAAGAAGCTAACCTCAATTCGTTTGGGGTTAAGGCATACTTGTTGCAGTTGTAGATATACTTTTTTATATTATCAATGTAGCCCTCCCTTCACTCCACAAATAAGTGATTTTTAAGGTTTTGGCACATCCATAACCCATTAAGGAATTAGGAAACTACTCCCTCCGGTCCTGCATAAATGATTTTTAGCTTTTTTAATTTTTTCTAGAATATGTGATTTTTTTTTTTAAATTCAAGAAGGTATTAATATTTTCCAAAATAACTTAATGATTGAACAAATATCTAAGAAGTCTTCCAATACTCTCTTTACGAAAATTAATGTTATTAATTACTATCTCCGCTCCTGTATAAGTGATTTTTATGGGTTTGAAATACTCATTAAGAAATCATTTAATAACATTAATATAAGTGATTTCTTAATGGGTGTGTCAAACCCTTAATAATCACTTATATAGGACCGGAAGACTAATGAAAAACACTAATTATGAGGGTTATTTGATCAAATTACCCCAATCTACTCATAGGAAAGGTAAAGAAGTATTGAAAGAATTTTTAGAAATTTGTTCAAATCATTTACTAGATAAGGCTATATTAATTTTAAGAAAAGGTTATGCCTTCTTTGTTTTTAAAAAAAATCACTTATTTTGGATCAAATTTGAAAGGCTAGAATATCACTTATTGTGGAAAGGAGGGCATAATATTTGAATAATCTAAAGCGCTTCTGCCATGACAGAGCTAGGCCCTATCAATTTCATGGTAGTAACATCTTAGCTGGTGTATGTATAACAATGAAGTCAATGTTCCTGTTGTTATTTACCCAAGGACTTCATCACAACTGTATTTACTGAATATCTGCCTATTAGTTCAAGTGGCAAAGGTTGAGAGACTTGTGACATAGCTTAAGCCCTGTGCCATCCGAGTATTAATGTTGAGAAGGGTAGAGGGATGAGCCTATTATCCCTGAGTTTCGAAGCCCCAAAGAAACAATATAGTAGTATTAACTTGGAGGAGCATTTACTGAATGTGTGTTGAGCATTAAATCTGCATGTCTGTCTAAGTGGTGCAATATGTATTTCATATCATTTTTAATTGACATGAGTCGCTTGCTCTGATATGCTATTTTCTGTTTTCCTGTTTGATTGATGGGTATTATAGTTTAGTAGTCCCTTTAGAACTACTATGAATTGTTTCTGCATTCATATATATTCAATGGTTGTGGTACATATTTCAAGCCCTTGTCGTGTATCTCGTTTTGCCTGATTATGTCTGTTTATTTTACGTTAGGATGATTCCTCACAAGACCAAGCGTGGGGCAGCTGCACTTGCCCGTTTGAAGGTTTATGAGGGTGTCCCACCCCCATATGACAAGATTAAGAGGATGGTCATTCCTGATGCTCTCAAGTGAGTTGTTAGCTGCAGATATAATTTATATATTCTTGTATCTTCATTCTTGTGACACTGAAAATTTTGCGCTCTTTGTTACTAGGGTATTGAGGCTCCAAGCTGGACATAAGTACTGTCTTTTGGGCAAGCTTTCATCAGAGGTTGGATGGAACCATTATGATACTATCAGGGTAAGTTTCTTATTCTTAGCCCTTTTCATACCCCCTCCTCCTGTCTTCTCTTGCTAGTTTGGAGATATTTTACTTGCATATAAAGTAGCAAGATGTGGTAATAGTTGACTATTTCGTTTAAGAATCTTGTAGCAACATCAGGTTAACGTTTTCAGTCAGTAAGAAACTTTTCCATGATTCCGGCTTTTCTGCGTAGCCCTTATTCTTATAATTATGAGCGCACTAACTTCAAAAGTCGGTTTACTGTTTCTGCAATTCGTTTATGTCAAGCTTACATGCTTGAAGTATGCCGTTTATGAATAAGAGTGTTAGTTTTCTGTTTCATCATCAAATTTTTCTTCAGTGGCCATTTCCATGATCTTCGCACAGTTGCTTATTTCTTCTCCCTTGAAATTATGATTACAACAGGATCTTGAGAACAAGAGAAAGGAGAGAGCTCAGGTAACATATGAGAGGAGAAAGCAGTTGGCAAAACTTAAAGTTAGGGCTGAGAAAGCTGCTGAGGAGAAGCTTGGACCTCAACTTGCTGTTATTGCTCCTATCAAGTATTGAAGTGGGACAGCCATTTAAAGTATAATTTTGTTGAAGATTGATAATTTACCTAAATTTTACCTTCTTTTTAGTTACATTTTGCTCCTGAGTGGTTTATTTATTTTCGGTTTAGCAGTATACTGTCTTTCATTGTATTTGGTGATGAAATCAAATTTCATGCTTTTAATGATGCAGATCTCCTCTAGTTCCTCTTCTGTTTGTACCTTTTGATTTAAGTTCTGAGTTTTGATGCTTTGATTGGAATGGCTGTGCATAGGGGTGCAAACATGCCTCACCTTCGAACTGTGATGGCGCCTAACATTTCATTTGCTAGGCAAGCCAACGTTAGAATAATATTATCTATTTTTAAAACAATTTTAAATTTATTAATAACAAGGAAACAAATGTGGAAGCAAAGTTTGAAATATAGTGAAATAATCCATCAAACAACGATGTCTAAATACCATTCCAGAATTGGTGTCACAAGTGCACGAGCTTTTAGAATAAATACAAATAAAGGTCTGAATAATATAAAGATGTCTGAAAATAAACACACAGCTAAAGTACAAAAGACGGGGACTTTAGAACTGCGGACGCCATGTAGTTA
>AWOL01S0058035.1:0-15295 GCA_000715115.1 Nicotiana otophora | reverse complement strand
GTGTCGTACCTCAATTCAGACAAAGTTTATTTTCTCGCTAAATTGCTAGTTTCCTTTTGCTTCCCTTATTGATGACACATTATAGTTTAAACTTTAGAGCTTAATACTCCGTCNATTATACTGGGTTGTTGTTGTTGTTGTTGTTGTTGTTTCAATTCGGTGCCAAAAAAAGATGCCTTCGCATATTCGAAAATGATTTATTAAAATATGTGTCTCATTTTAACCCACAAATTATTTTATTAAATTTCATGTCCAATCAAATAAGTTCACATCAATTAAAATGGAGTAAATAATATTTTCATTACATTATTGGTGTATATAACTCAACCATTAACTTATACTCTCTTTGTTTTAATTTATTTGTCTAATTTTTTCATTTGCCTAAAAAATTATTAACACTTTTCTATATATTGGGGGCGTGTTGGATATGGAGAAAAATGTTTAATTTTTAAAATATTTGATTAATTTAAATATTTTACAAAATATTTTTTAAGAACATATTTTCCTCTAATTTATGAAATCTAACCAGTAGGGATCTTCGTGGTTTGACAAAAAAACCGATCCAAACTGAAAACCGATTAAGTAAACCGATATTTTTCTTGATTTGGATTAGTTTTGATTTTAAATTTTAAAAACCGATAATATTTGGTTTGGTTTTGGTTCTATTATAAAAAACCGAAAAATAAACCGAACCAAACCGATAAATTATATATAAAATTAATAACTATTTATACAAAGTATCATATTTTGTTGTAAATAATTTTAAATATTTTCTGCATTTTAATTATTATATATAGAGTTTGGTTTATACTACTTATATCTTAAAAGATTGCCTAAGCCCAAAGTAATAGGAACTGGGCCCAGAGTAATAGGAATTGGCCAATTTCTTTTCCAGAGACTCAAATTCTCTAACCCTACGTATTTACTTTTGCCTAACTGAAGAGTTACAAAACAAAACTATCACAAAGGTAAAAAAAACTATTCAAATTGCAAAACTACGGACTAAAGTTTGAGAAGATTTTTATGAACGTAAGATTCTAATTTGTTAACAATGAATACTTTATCATTGATTGAACAAAGTGATGTTAGGCATTACGTTTTAAATTAATTTTTCTTTGTTACTCAGTGAATTTTTTTATTAATTCGACAAAGTGATGTTAATCAATATTTATTCTTGACATCTGATAAAATGGGTTCTAATTTATTTCAGATGAAAAGGACTGAGGTTGAAGATTTGGAGGTCATCTTAAAAAATACTAATCCAGCTACACCAATATTTGCGGCAACTCAAGCACATGGTAACACTCTTGGTACTTCTATTATGCGCAATCCTCCTAAAAAGTAAAAAAGAACAACTTCATGTGGTCAAGACCCTAGCCCTGGGGAATGGTCGGGAAAAATTTAAAATTTGGCCACACTTCACAAAGTTTACTGATAAAAAGGGTGATATGAGGACAAAATGCAATTAATGTCCTAAAGACTTTGCTTGTCTTAGTAGGAATGAGACTTTTAACCTTTGGGCATATTTAACCAGCAAGTGTGATAAATCCCCTTTCAAGCTAGTTGATAGGAAGCAACCAACGCTCAAACTTATACCTATTAAAGGAGGGGAACAAGGAAGTTTAGAAAGGGTTGTTTATAATGTTGCTAAGGTTAGGAGGTCAATTACCGACTTTGTTATAATTGATGAACAACCATTTTAAAGTTGTTGAGGGGGAAGGGTTTAAGAAATTAATGTTGGTTATTTTGCTTAATTATGAGTTACCTTCTCGCATTATTGTTGCTAAGCAATGTTTAAAAATTTATCAAGAGGAGAAACAGAAGCTTAAAAGACTTATTAGAGATCAACGTGTATGTCTTACTAGTGATGCATGGAAACAGCCTTTCTACCTTTACAAGGTAGGGGTAAGATCTGCGTACACACTATCCTCCCCAGACCCCACTATATGGTATTATACTAGGTATGTTGTTGTTGTTGTTGTTGAAGAGTAATGCCTTATATGATAATTCTTTTTTCAGAATATCCAGACACTGCTTTGAGCATTGACTAGTTTGGAGCTCAAGCTAAGAACGATGATGGAAGCAGCTACGAAAGTGATCTTTATGAAGAAAAAAAGTAGAAGTGAATATGATATTATGGATTCTCTCATTCTTTTTTTAGTTTAAATACATAATTTTTATTTTTAAATGGACAAAGTTGTTTGTACTTTGGAACCTTTATTTTGGCTTGTTATTTTAATTCTATCATGTACTGCAACTTAGTTCACCCGGTACAGTTTTCTATCTTATATTATTACTATAATTTTAATATTCTGCTTTATATTATATGCTATATTTTCAAATGTAAATAGTTAAAAGAACTATCATTATAGGTATTTGAATTTATGTTCTAGTAGTACTTAAAATATTGTTGTATAGTGACATTTTACTATTATTGACCTATCATTAGCTTATTAAGAACCGAAAACCCGAATCAAACCGAACCAAATCAATAATAACTATATCAATGATTTGTATTTAATTTGATTTGGTTTTAATTTTAAAATTTTAAAAACCGATTAAATTAGTTTGATTTTAATTTTAATAAAAAACCGACCAAATCAAACCGTGAACACCCCTACTAACCAAAGGGAGAAAGGAAGGAAGGGAAGGCATTTTTTGAAAATTGTCCCGTATTGTCTCTCTTTTTTTGTCAACGCGGGTCATGTCATTTCCAACTTATGAGTTCAACAATAACAAGTAGATTATGCATCTAAATGATTTTCTGTTGAAAAATAAAAAACTTATAGCACAAAAATTATTAAACAGTGGCACAAGTAAATCCAATCCTTTTTATGTAAATACTAATAAATTAATCCAGATAAATGCATTCATCTGAACTAATACTTAGGGAGTCCAGAGTGCAGTATTAGTACAACCGACCTCATGTACTGGTAAGTATCAAATCTAACCTCGACGAAGTAGTGACGAGGCTAAGGCAAGGCACCTACAAATCAACCTGTACAGTTTAACAATGTATATACAAATAACAGTAATAAAGGATTAGACAGAAGATATCGGGAGGGGGAAACATGCTGGGGGAAATACGAGATAAAGAACTATAGCAGAATGATAACTGGAACAACCAATATATTATGAATCAACAGGAACACAAATGTAGTAAAGGAAAAATNTTTGAGCATTGACTAGTTTGGAGCTCAAGCTAAGAACGATGATGGAAGCAGCTACGAAAGTGATCTTTATGAAGAAAAAAAGTAGAAGTGAATATGATATTATGGATTCTCTCATTCTTTTTTTAGTTTAAATACATAATTTTTATTTTTAAATGGACAAAGTTGTTTGTACTTTGGAACCTTTATTTTGGCTTGTTATTTTAATTCTATCATGTACTGCAACTTAGTTCACCCGGTACAGTTTTCTATCTTATATTATTACTATAATTTTAATATTCTGCTTTATATTATATGCTATATTTTCAAATGTAAATAGTTAAAAGAACTATCATTATAGGTATTTGAATTTATGTTCTAGTAGTACTTAAAATATTGTTGTATAGTGACATTTTACTATTATTGACCTATCATTAGCTTATTAAGAACCGAAAACCCGAATCAAACCGAACCAAATCAATAATAACTATATCAATGATTTGTATTTAATTTGATTTGGTTTGGTTTTAATTTTAAAATTTTAAAAACCGATTAATTTAGTTTGATTTTAATTTTAATAAAAAACCGACCAAATCAAACCGTGAACACCCCTACTAACCAAAGGGAGAAAGGAAGGAAGGGAAGGCATTTTTTGAAAATTGTCCCGTATTGTCTCTCTTTTTTTGTCAACGCGGGTCATGTCATTTCCAACTTATGAGTTCAACAATAACAAGTAGATTATGCATCTAAATGATTTTCTGTTGAAAAATAAAAAACTTATAGCACAAAAATTATTAAACAGTGGCACAAGTAAATCCAATCCTTTTTATGTAAATACTAATAAATTAATCCAGATAAATGCATTCATCTGAACTAATACTTAGGGAGTCCAGAGTGCAGTATTAGTACAACCGACCTCATGTACTGGTAAGTATCAAATCTAACCTCGACGAAGTAGTGACGAGGCTAAGGCAAGGCACCTACAAATCAACCTGTACAGTTTAACAATGTATATACAAATAACAGTAATAAAGGATTAGACAGAAGATATCGGGAGGGGGAAACATGCTGGGGGAAATACGAGATAAAGAACTATAGCAGAATGATAACTGGAACAACCAATATATTATGAATCAACAGGAACACAAATGTAGTAAAGGAAAAATACACGGCATCACCCTTCGTGCTTTTACTCTTAGTCTCACCATAAATCAATAGAAACGGCATGACATCACCCTTCGTGCATTAACTCTCATATCATGACACGACATCACCCTTCGTGCATTAACACTCACAATATGGTACGACATCACTCTTCGTGCTTTTACACTCACAATATGGTACGGCATCACCATTCGTGCATTAACACTCACAATATGACACGGCATCACCCTTCGTGCATTAACACTCCCCCTTACCATAATGCAATGCATAAATAACAACAGAAAAATAGAATAACAAGTACAAGCCTTACTTCAACATTTGGTTCCACAATATCAATCTCAACTTTGAAATAAATACTCAATTATCACCAGAAAATCCGTAAACGTGATAAGAACGATCAATTTAACAACACTGGTATAAACACGTAGCAACTAGGCATAGGAAAGAGACAGTATAAGAAAAACAGAAGAAACATGGAAAGCAGGTAAATTGGCGGCGCATAAGTACTCGTCACCTCACTTATACGTCGCTCATATGAATTTCACATAACAAATAGTCTAAGGTTCCTAATTCGCTCAAGTCAGGGTTAAACACAACATTTATCTTGCTCTGAAAGCCACTTAATTCTCAATCACAACCTTTTCTCTATAATTCACCTCCAAACCACTCGTATCTATTCAAAAATGACTCAGTACTATCAAATATTGCTAAAGGAATCAATTACATTGCATAAAATAAATTTTCCAAGTTTTCCTCCAAAAAGTCGAAAATCGACCCCGAGCCCGCTTGGTCAAAACTCAAGGTTCGGACCAAAATTCATTTACACATTCACCACCGAGCCCGAATATATAATTGGTTTTAGAATCCTACCTCAAATTGAGGTCTAAATGCCTAAATTTTCAAAATTCCTAGTTTCTACCCAAAACCCAAATTCTACCATGAAAACTCTAGATTTTAGGTTGATAATTCATGAAATGTAATGGGTAATTGAAAGAAAATAGTTTAGAATCACTTACCAACACTTTGAGGAATAAAATGACTCTTGAAAATTGCCTCTCACCGTTTGGTTTTTGAGAAAATAATTTTTTTTGTATAAATCCCGTGTTTGGATTCTATTAAGTGTTGGGCGATAGTGTTCATCGCGATCGCGTGAACACTGTCGCGTTCGCGAAGAGCAGCCTCCTAATGACTTACGCAATCGCGGATGGCTCTACGCGTTCGCGAAGGTTTAGCCCGCCTTACCTTCACGTTCGCGTGAAAGGGCTCGCGTTCGCATAGAGCTTTCCCAGGTCCCCTGCCCAACCTAGCTAAAGCTACATGTTCGCGTTCGACAGGTCCTATTCGCGTAGAGCAACTCCCCCCAATGCTCCGCATTCGCGACCATGGTCTCGCATTTGCGTAGAGTAAATCCTCCCCCAGCCCAGGTTCCCATTCACGATCGCAAGAGTGACTACACGATCGCGAAGCACAACATATCAGATATCAGATACAGCAAAAACACCAGATTTTCTTAAGTCTAAAACATCCCGTGGCCTCTCCGAAACTCACCCGAGCCCTCGGTGCTCCAAACCAAACATGCGCATAAGTCTAAAAACATCGTACGAACTTGCTCGAGCGATCAGATCGCCAAAATAACACCTAGAACTACAAATTTAGCACCAAATCAAATGAAATTCTCAAATCGCCAAAATAACACCTAGAACTACGAATTTAGCACCAAATCAAATGAATTTCTCAAGAACACTTTAAAATTCCTATCTTCTCAACTGGATGTCCGAATCACGTAAAAACAACTCCGTTTCTCACCAAATTTCATAGGTAAGTCATAAATATTATAATGGACCTATACCGGGATCCGGAATCAAAATACGGACCGGGTATCAACAAGGCCAAACATCAACCAATTCTTAAAAATAATTAATTTTCAGACTTTTAATTTTCATCAAAAATTCATAACTCGAGCTAGGGATTTTCAAATTCGATTCCGGGCATACGCCCAGGTCCCATAATTCGATACGGACCTACCGGGACTGTCAAAATACGGATCCAGACCCGTTTACTAAAAATATTGACCGAAGTCAACTAAAATTAACTTTTAAGACAAAAATTCCTATTTTCATCAATTTTCAACATAAAAGTTTTTCGGAAACACGCCCGACTGCGCACGTAAATCGAGAAGGGTGAAAATGAGATTTTTAAGGCTTAAGAGCGCATAATCGAGTTCTAAAACATTACCTTTTGGGTCATCACATATATTCATCATTATTGTCATTCTTTGTGTTGAATTGAATTTCCTTTATTAGCATTAGTATTGATTTGAACTTTATTTGACTTACTGCCTTTTTGGGATATAAAATTTATTGGACCATTCAAGAATATTAAGTCCAAACTTTAAATAATACTTTTAAAGATAAAACTGTGACCAAATTTAAGAAATATTTATAAATTATATTACAATAAATATTTATACGCATAAAATATTTTTTTAAATTGTATAAATGTAATGTCTGGTTGGTTTGGTTTGGTTTCGGTTTGACTTTTTTTAGTTAAAAGCAAAGCAAACCAAACCAATTATGGTCAGATTTTTTTCCAACACCAAACTAAATTAAACCAAACCACAATTGAGTTTTTTTTTCGATTTATCGGGTTGGTGCGATTTATCGATTTTTTGGNTTGGTTTGGTTTGGTTTCGGTTTGACCTTTTTTAGTTAAAACAAAACAAAACCAAACCAATTATGGGCGGATTTTTTTTCCAACACCAAATCAAATCAAATCAAACCACAATTAATTTTTTTTCCGATTTAACTCGAATTATCGGATTGGTGAGATTTATAGATTTTCTGGGTAAACTACCATCCAAACAAGGTGGTATAATGCCATTGTGGGAACTAACATAATTTTCTCCAAGTGTGAGGCGAGTTCATCTACAGTATACTTAGCTCACGAGACTTTTGGGTCTTTTGTAGCTATTCGAGAGATCTTTACAAGGTAGGCAGACCCTTGATCTTAATTTGACAACAATCCATGGCTACACATTGCAAATTTTATGTAATGCCAATTCAAATAGTCAGTTGTGATCGATTGAGTTGCTTTGTGCACAAAATCCATTTCTCTCTCTCAATTTTTTAATTCACACCGGATGTTCCGTTATCTACATTTTTCTCCGTTATTATCTTTTTATCCATCCTTACATTTGAAGGAAAATAGCATTTCGTAGCCATGGCTTACTACTACTTATACTCCACCATACCCAAGAAACCTCTAACCTCAATCTTCATGTCCTCTCCCCATATCATCTTCAACTTCTCTCTTCACAAATTCGTTACTTCTACAACTCCATCACTTTTTCCCTCTCTTCACCTTCGCCACCGTTCTAGGTATTGCACATGGGTCTCAGCTGTTTCATGTTCTGTAGCTGAGACAGATGAACAACACCATATTGCAAGTACTGGACTTGTACACAAAGAATATGCTGACCTTAATCTCTCTGACTTATTTTGTGAGGTTTGACAAATTTAAAGACTTCAACTTTTTTTTTGCCTAAAGTTAGCTATTATCTAATTTATTTTCAGATTTAAGTGTAGTTGGGATACCAGTTTAGTTAGTACCATTATTACCATGTTACCAGTTGATCCTTAATCTAGAAATTTACTTGTAAATGGTAATTACATTATGACTGACCTGATTGTGTATATATGTTGTATTCCACCCAGGTGCATCAAACTTAAAAAACTTTTTCCCCCCTAAAGTTAGGTCAAACTGAGCTGCTTTCCTTATTTTTCTAATATTCCTGTGACATAAGTATTGCCAGAAGTTGGTCAAGTTGAGCTATTGATGAAGTCATTTATTTGGATTAAATTTTATAACTTTAATGACGACGGAGGCAAAATTGATAGATTGGTAAAATTGTGTCTATTATGAGATTTTCTTGCAATATCTGTGTGCATTTTTATACTCACATTCATCAAATGATGTAATAGGATATTGGCAATCTTCGGATAAGGCCGCATGTCAACCCTCTGCGACGTGCTCTCATGGTACACATTATGGCTCTTTGTATATGTGAAGCTTCTCTCTTCCTATTGAGTCCTGTTGACCCCAGCTATAATTTGTGAAACTTTACTATGGAAGAAAAATATTAGGATGGAACAACAACAACAACATAGCCTGTATAGTCCCACAAGTGGGGATAAAAATTTCAACTTAATTTTTCAACTTAAATGGTTCTTTTTGTTTTGTTGTATTAATTTATCATGAGAAGATTCCTGCAGAAGTACCGAACTGGAAGGAGGTGTTCGGGGATGCAACATTGCCTCTGATGGTGGATATTGGGAGTGGTAGGAACCTGCTTGCTCTTTGATATCTTCACCATTCTATTGTTACTTATTTATTCAGTTTAAATTTCGTGTTTTCCATTTAAGATCTAGTAGTTTATTATGGTCCAACTGTTATCTGTAACAAACTTGCTTCAAATTGCACGAAGGTGGTTGGTTTTACAAATTGAATAGAAATTTATGCCTATGCCTTAAGGGGTCATTAGGCCTGAGGTATTCCAAAAAAAAAAAAACAGTAAAAAAACTTTGCGTTATTTATTATGCATTTTATTATGAAGCGTTAATCCCAACTGGTTGGTATTGACTATATGAATCCTTTTCTTCCATTTTATTGTGTTTCTAGCTAAATGTGCAATGGCTCTGAGTCTTTTTAGGCTTATTGAGACAGACTCCATCCTTTTACTATCTTTAATCATGTCACACCTACATACTAGTGTATCTTGAGGTCTGTGTACCATTTGAAGCTACCTTCATGTTATCCTCTACGTGTTCTGTTTGCAGCCCTCTGTTAGATGTATTCATTCTTAATTTGTCTATGACTGCACATTTATCTGTCATCCACATCTATATTACATTCATCTTGTGGATATTAGTAACCGAATATTCAACCCTCACCCCCATATAACATTGTGGGTCTTTCAATTTATATCTCACACATTTCCAATTTTTTTTCTCTTCCCTTTATCCTTGAGATTCCTTTGTCCTATGGTCTTGTAATTTCTTAGATCTAAGTAAACGATATTGCAGGTAGCGGGAGATTTCTTATGTGGCTTGCTAAAAGAAATTCTTCATCCAAGAATTTTCTGGGATTGGAAATTCGGCCTAAGGTATGTCGACAATAACCTTGTCTTGTTAAAAATGCTTTCATTCCGTTTATATAGTAGTATTGTTCTCTCTTGGCTTCTGAAATGTGCTACTGTGGTACTCATGCTTGAGACTATCTTTTCCTTCTGCAGTTGGTCACACGGGCTGAGTACTGGGTAAACGAGCTGGGTCTGAAAAATGTGTAAGGCTTGAAGAAGTCCTGATATTCCACTTAAGAAATGATTATTGAAAACCTGTTAATGGATATCTAAATGCAGACATTTCATATCTACCAATGCCATGGTTTCCTTCCAACGACTTGTATCTACATATCCTGGACCACTTATGCTAGTTTCAATCTTGGTGAGTTCCCTTTTTATGCTGGAAGTATGCAGAAAATGTTTTTCATGTGCCAATGACCCTTTCTTGTTCACTTAAAGCTGAATGGTTAGTTTCTCTTGTCTGCAGTGCCCAGACCCTCACTTTAAGAAAAAACATCATAAAAGAAGAGTGGTGCAGAAGCCTTTGGTTGAATCCATTACAAATAATTTAGCACACGGTGGACAGGTACCTGCTCGGAGCTTCTAGAGTGTAAATTAGTTGATCATTCTTCTGTATGCAATAGATTTGACTTGCTATACTTGGTTGATGCTGTGCATTGTTCAGTTTGCCATCATTTATTTGGCTTTTTAGCGCCTGGGCTTGGTGTATCATTAGTTGGTGTCAAAGTGTTTGAACTTTTTAAGTAATTCAAAATTAACTTGTATGGCATAACTATTTCAACTATAACACCATTTGATGATCTTCTTAAGGAGAGAAAAATCATGATCCGGGATGTCTTAGAATGTGATGAGAACTATTTGTATCTCTTACTGGGCATAGGTAATATATGACGACTCTGATTTTGATGCAGTTTGTGTCTTGTCCATCATCTCATTTTCAAATATTTCTTGTCTTGCTCTCAGCTAACAACTCTAATGGATGCTTGATCCTAGTAACTTCTAACTAGAACATGAGGGATTCCAGATAGACCTGTGATCCCCACCCCCCACCCACCCCCAAAAAAAGAAAAAGAAAAAGAAAAATGAGCTCTCATCTGTGCAGCAGTTAGATGCTCACGTATTTGTGTCTGCAGTGTCTCAGTCTCCATTTCAGCAAAAAAGGTTTCAAGTAATTGTTCAAGGTGTACAATTACCCCCAAATTTCCTGTTTAGAGCTGACTGTAGTTGCTTTAACAGATGATTGTTTATGCTGAGACAATTAAAAGATGATGCCATATTAAACAACAAAAATGTTGTTATGCTGAAGAGTTGCCAAGATTTACTCTTTCCGATTGTGAAATAGGGTTCATCATGATCTATTAACAATAGTTTGAAGCTAATTGCTACAGTGCTTGAAGATGATATCGTTTATCTTGGTGTTAGTGGAAGGCAAAGATTTTGCTGGAGAAAAAAAGATTGCCGCAAATGGAGTGGTTTACAAAGTCCATAGTTCAAGGAGAGATAATGATAGATGACACAGAACATATTAGTTACTTAAAAACATGGAAATAATTTTCTGATGTGAGGAGCAAAAAGCTAGTTCAATTAAGAAAGTGATGTTCGTGGTTGGCTGTATGTACCTTTGACTGAAGACATATATATCAATCTTAGTCCAGTTAAAGTCGAAGCATCACCTATTGCCCAACGACACATACATTAGTTCCCATTGGTGTCAGGGACTGGAGGAGTGAGAGTGAAGGGATATATGGCCATATAAACTTGGGTCCATGGTTGTGCAAATTAGATGATCCGAAACTTGTACCCAAGTGTTAGCTCCAACTGTCTCGTATCCCTTTAGGCTTTGATCCGTTTCCAAACTTGTGATTTACTTTGCTTGATGTCACCACAAAATCATGATGTCAATTCTCGGGGTTTCAGAGGAAAAGCGTACCACAATGCTTTAACAGGTCGTTATTTACTCTATTTTATGGATAAAAGGGTTTACTATTACCTAACCTTGACATTATGCCCTAAAACCATTAAATTTTTGCCAAGTCCCTTTCAATTTGAGAGCAGTGTGCGTGGCACAGAAGTGACGGTGAAGCCAGAAAATTGTCGGATAATAATAATATCTAGGTTGCCTCCCCCCCCCGCGCGAATAAAATCTGGCTTCAAATTCCTTACAAATCTATTGCATCAACGTCCTGCACCGTGTTTTCATCTCATTTTATGTTTCTTAGAAAATAAAGCACTAAAATGAGCATGCCCTTATAATTTCTGCTGAGAGTATCACATGCATAATCTTTTTTTTTTTGTTGCATTATTACCCTGAGCTTTCTAGTTGATGATTGGCAGGTCTTTATACAATCAGATGTGCTCGACGTGGCAGTTGACATGAGGAATTATTTTGATGATTTGCCTGATAAACTTGTGCATATAGATAGTGTTGATCCAAGTTTACCTTGTGATAGTGATGGATGGGTATTGAACAACCCAATGGGGATAAGGACTGAGAGGGAGATCCATGCAGAATTTGAAGGTTGCAAAATATACAGAAGGGTTTACCAAAAAGTTCAACATTAATTTTCTGGTTCATAACTTGCTGTTTGGGAGTATGGATCACACAATTTTGCTCTTAGTCTTCTCCAGGCATTGTAGTTTCTAGGATCTTTGAAGTGCCCTTGAACACATCTATTTTTGTTGTGGCTGTGGTTTCTTGATGGCATAATGTGGCCCCTTCAAAAGGAGGGCATGTAACTTACATCTCATATGAACACTAGCTCTCTTTATTTCATTTTTTTCAGTCTGTATTTGTAACATGAAATGTATTGTTTTTAGTTGGTATTAGAAGTTTCTTAGGTAACTAGACAAAGATACTGGTCAAGTTGTGATAGTGCTGTTTTCACCTACTTGAGGAACTATAGGGGCAGACAGATTCAATCTGTTTTTTTTAAAGGAAAAAACATGAAGCTTTCAAGGAAGGAGATTCTAAGACTGCCATCTTGTGGCAAAGAGCCCATTTGGTGGCATTTGCATGGCAACAACAAAAAATCCGTGATTTTCCACAAGTGGGGTCTGGGAAGGTAGATGTACGCAACCTTGCGCCCAACCTAGAAGGGTAGAGAGGCATTCGCACCCTTAGTCAAAATGCTTTCAATTAAAAACTATAGACATGTCAAGATTTAAATTCGATTTGGTTTCTGGTTTTGGTTAGAGAATATTGTGTTTGTGATGATTCGAGTAAGAGGCGGATAGTGGTATCTTTCTTTTCATTACGAATGACATGCTTTGTGAGCTTTATTTGTCAACTTTGTGCCGTTATGACCAAAAAGTTTAAGGGGCATCCCAAACAGTGTTTGCCTATGGGTTTGAAAAGCCAAAATTGCTATATTTGGCATCAGATTCTGTAATGGAATAAAAGGGAATTGAGATGTATTCGACCTTTCAATTAATCTTCAACTTTTTCCTTTTTCCTCTTCAAAATATGCTTAAGGTCAATTATCACTCTTTGTTTATGTAGCGTTTTTTTTAAAAGTTGTGCAACTTTCTAATGAAAGTATGCCACTTTAATTTATGCTTAAATTTTCTAATTTGTTACTTAGCTTTGATTATACATAATTTGTTCGTTGGAAGTTATGTCTCGAGCAAAATTTTGGGATAAATTGGTGTACAAATATATACATACATATACGTTTTTTTTGGGTTCTTCGTTCATTTGTCTTAAGAAAGTTCCGCTTACTTATACGAGTTGGAGTTCTTTGTTGACTCAATGGCAATCTTGACTTTTCTTTTGAGGTTCAAGAGAAAGGAAAGAATTCCTGCCTAATGGGGCTTTTACGAATGTATTGTCATTGGTAATTAATAACTTGTCGAGACTAATATTCCTAAAATTCACTTTCTATCGCTCTTTTTAAATTGACATAATATAAAAGGAGAGTGCCGAAAAACCAAACGTACCTATCAGTCAAAGGTAGATACAGCCATAGGTGCCAGTTTCATAACATAACTTTTTTGAAAGAAGTGTACAGTTAGCCACTAATTAGAATTGTATTACTCTTTAGTCACTGTTTAAAATATATTTACTTTTTAGTCAGTGCTTTAATATACTTTTATCCGCCCGGACAAAAATACCCCTATGCTAGACATGGTGTCCTTAACTTCATGAGTATTGTGTAAATATTAAGGACAAAGTGTCCTGAATTAGCACATTCTGTTTTAAACTTTAGGACATCCTTAGATTCCTAGTTCAATATTTCAGGACGTTTAGAAAATTATGTCCTAACGTTTACTTATTTCTCTTAATGTCCAGAAGTTAAGGATATTTCAGAAACTGAATTTGATTCTCATTTAATCCCCACAAAACAAACTCAAGCAGGGAATACACATTCCCAATAGCAGTTCAAACAAATCCCAATAGCTAATTTGATTCAATTTTTACGAAATCAACAAAGCCCAAGTGGTCGCCTTCTCCAAAATCGGCTTCGCAAATTTTCGACAAACTCCAGCAAATTAGATCACAAATGGTCCAAATCTGTAGAATCAACTCACAAAGGTGTTTCTCAACAATTATTTTGAACACCCAATTGATTTGGATACCCAAATTTTCAGAGAAAAAACGAGAACTTAAGTGCCAGAGAGAATCAAGGGTTTTGGGATTTTGATAATGAAAAAGGGTTAAAAAGAAAAGAGATGAAAAAAGGGTAAAAACATCTATACATATTAATTATAGCAAAGTAGTGACTATATATGCTTAGCATTGAAATTGCTGGCCAAATACTAAATAGCATCTTAAAAATTGGCCACCCCACGCCATTTCCACAACTTTTTTCCCTTGATCTTTTGGCCCATTTAAAACGTCATGCACATTGAGTGTTCCAAACGCTTGCTTCTTTCAGCTCTACAACATGCTAATTTTTGGCAAAATAATTGTAAGAGGGGGGAAGATTTGGTGAACTAACCGTTTGATGACTAGCTAAAAGTTTGAACGATAAATTATATACCTAATAATCATGCTAAACAGTTTAATAAGTAACTTCTTTAAATGGTAAGATGCATTACGTTTTGATATATAGCCATAATTGTTTTAGTGTATTGCTTTGTTTTGTAATGTGCATAGTCAATGATTTTAAAGATGGTCATTTTTGTACGACACACTTTTCTATTTGTTTAACTGGTGTTTGGATATGTATGTAATAGTATATTTTGACCAAACTCGGTATTCACATTGAAATATCAACATATGCTATCGCCTATCAGACGTATTTCTCCCTTTTCCTTTATAAAGTGATTCTCATTAACTTAATAGACAATTCAAAAAGTGAAATTCAATTTCGGGCCAAAAAAGTTTACGATAATTATAAAAAATTTTCTATTTTTAAGACTTGATCTCGACACATTTTATTAAAAGTTAAAATTTTCAATCATCTTTTTTTTTTAGAAAGTTCTCTATTTTCAAGACTTTATCTCGAAACATTTTGTTAAAAGTGGTCATTTCATTAGGTAGTAAGGAGATCAAAATAGGTGATACAACCTTTTTTAACCAATTGTGCCTTTATCCAACAAAATTAATGGATCATAAGTCAATTGTTTTTGATGTTTTGGAAAATTAACTAAGTAAAAAAATATTCCAACCAAACTTTGTATGAATGATCCATATTTTTTCCCCATAAAATATAGAATGATATTTTTGTCCTAATATTCTATCCAATTTACCAGAACTTTATGTATAAGACTTGCTCCATATAAAACTTGACCAATAAGATTCGCTTACTTTATTCCTTGGGACAAGGTGGGTTGCTACGATGTTAAGCACCCTCCACTTCCAACCAAGAGGTTGTGAGTTCGAGTCACCCCAAGAGCAAGG
>AWOL01S0058034.1:0-82869 GCA_000715115.1 Nicotiana otophora | reverse complement strand
TAATACTAGAGAAGTAGGTCTATTTTTATCTCGATATTCATACCTGAATATACTTGTTTAACATTTCAAATGATAGAAATTAAAGTTCATCCGATTTCACTTCTGTGCTATCAGCATATATACATTTTTGCATTCCGTCCATTTTCTCCTCTTTGCAATTTCATGTATATATCTAGGATGTAATAATAACTCTAAATAACAGTATTATTTGGGATTTTTACCAAGCCATACACTATATGAAACCTTTTTACCCTCCCTACTCAAATTTCAACGGGCATATACAATTTACTAATTATATATATAAAACAAAGGGCTGCCCGGTGCACTAAGCTCCTGATATGCGCGAATTCAGATTATTTCATCAACAGTGCTCAGTAAAAAATATTTCTTTAAACTACATCGATTCTTATTTTATTTTTGGAGCATTCCTACGAGATCTCTTGTTATGCCCTTCTTGTCCACAGTTGCCACATGAAACATTGTACTTCTTTGCCTTTATTTCATCATATGGTTTGTATCTTTATTTTTGAGGTCTCCCTGGTTGCCTTTTTCCTGTAGGTGGCAGGACAACTTCTTCTGCTATATGTTGTGACACATCCCATTTGCTTTCATGTGGTAGAGGGTCCACTCGTATTTCATAAGTATGCAGAAGTGTCAAGACCCGAAATTTCCACTTTTGAGACCGTGATGGCGCATAATATTTCACTTGCTAGGCAAGCTAAAGTTAGAATATAATTAGCCATTTTAACACAATTTTGAATTAACTAATAACAAAGAAACAAATGCGGAAATAAAATCTGAAATATAGTGAATAATCCATAATTTCGATGAGAATCAAATTCTTTTTGTAGTTGTCAACCATTTGTCCTTATAATATATACACTATTTAATTTTATGTTTTCATTCTTGACCTTAATCTGAAAATCTACTTCAGTCATGCCTGTTTACGAGAAAAATTTAAGATCTAATAACTAATTACCTGTTTATTGATCGAGAGCTGTATAATACTATAGAAGTAGGTCTATTTTTATCTCGATATTCATACCTGAATATACTTGTTTAACACTTCAAATGATAGAAATTAAAGTTCATCCGATTTCACTTCTGTGTATTGATCGAGAGCTGTATAATACTAGAGAAGTAGGTCTATTTTTATCTCGATATTCATACCTGAATATACTTGTTTAACACTTCAAATGATAGAAATTAAAGTTCATCCGATTTCACTTTTGTGCTATCAACATATATATATTTTTTCATTCCGTCCATCTGAATACATCCCGCGGTCACAAAAAAATCAGTATTTTAAAAGGCGTGGGCGAAAGATGGGGCGTTTTATCTAACACGAAGCGAGGTGTAAGCCCCATGGGTGTTTTAATTTTATATTTTATAAAATCATTATATAAATCAGAAAAATACACTAAAATTGTGAAAAGTTAAAGAAAATTATAGGATTAATATATATATATATATATATATATATATATATATATATATGTGTGTGTGTGTGTGTGTGTGTGTGTGTGTGTGCGCGCGCGCGCGTATGAACCATGCGACTTTTTGTTTTACTTGAAAAAATAAAAGACGTAAAGATACATTACACCTATGTCATCAAAACAATATTTAAACTTGAGCGATACCAAAAGAAAATTTAAATTCAAAAACTAACTTGAAATTAATATATTTAAAATTACAATTTTTTTTTGTGTGGAGAAAACAAAGCATAAAGAAGGAAATGCAAAGGTGGGAGCAGAGTAAGCATTGGAAGGCAAAACACTTTGCTTTGTAACACTTTACCTAGGTGAATGTTAGGGCTTATGCTCCACGATACTTATGCCCTGCCAGTACACCTCGTGGTGGGACTCGCCCAAAAAATGCCTTTTAAATCTGTAATGACCCGCACGGTCATTTTGAGAGTTAGAGCCCCGAACCCCTATTATCTGCTTTTCCCATATCTATTTCTGCTATTGTGACTTGCCGGGATGATTGGTTTTGAGTTTCGGAGTATTTTGGGACACCTAATCCCTAAATGAAAGTGTAAGCCTTAGGATTTGGACCATAATCAGAAATGTATGAAGATGACTTCGGAATAGAATTCTGTCAGTTCCGTTATCTCCATTAGGTAATTTTGGGTTTAGGGGTATGTCCGGATTGTGTTTTGGAGGCCCGTAGCTCATTTAGGCTTGAAATGATGAAAGTCGAATTTTTGGAGTTTTGGGCCGGTAGTGGAATTTTTTATATCGGGGTCATTTTCCGATTCCGGAAGTTGGAGTAGGTCCGTAATGTTGATGATGACTTGTGCGTAAAATTTGAGGTCAATCGGACGTGATTTGATAAGTTTCGGCATCGGTTGTAGAATTTGAAAGTTTCAAGTTCTTTAAGTTTTAATTGGAGGGTGATTCATGATTTTAGCGTTGTTTGATGTGATTTGAGAGCTCGACTAAGTTCGTATGGTATTTTAGGATTGGTTGGTATGTTTTGTCGAGGTCCCGGGGGCCTCGGGTGTGTTTCAGATGCTCAACGGGTCATTTTTGGACTTAGAGAAGTAGCAGATTTATGGTATTTTATTGAAGAAAAATCCTTCATCGCGTTCGCGAGAGGTGCCTCGCGATCGCGTAGAGCATCTGGGAAAGGTCAGCTAACTTGTTATTCGCGTTCGCAAAGGTGTGGGACTTTAAGCCTACGCGTTCGCGACATGGTCCTCGCGTTTGCGTAGAGGAACGGGGCAGAGGAAGCTTTGGGCATTAAGCCTACGCGTTCGCGAAGGAGGAATTTTGGGCCAGTGGAAGATTGTTCATCGCATTCGCGATCGTGATGTCGCGTTCGCGAAGAAGAACGCACCTGGGCAGAATTTAAGGTTCAAAAACGAGGGTTGAGTTCATAACACAAAAATTTGATTGAGAGCTCAGTAGAAGGCAAAATTTGGAGAGATTTTCGGAGGAAGTTTTTGAGTAATGATTCATAACTCCTTTATGGTTATATTTCACTAATCTATGGTTAATTGCATCATTTAATTTTGGAGTTTGGGGTTGAAATTGGGAAAATTTTGGAAGAACTTCTTCAACAAAGATTTCGAGTTTTGAAAGGGGATTTGTGGTCGGATTTGAAAAATTTTTATATGGTTAGACTCGTGAGTGAATGCGTGTTTGTATTTTGTGACTGTTACCCGATTCCGAGATGTGGGCCCCACGGACGATGTTTGAGTTAATTTCGAATTTTTTGTTAAAGTGTTGATTTCATTAATTAGATGAGTCTATCATGGTTGTATTTATGATATGTAATTGCTTTTGGCTAGATTTGGGCCATTCAGAGCCGGATATTCGTGGGAAAGGCATTGTGACCGATTGATTGAGCTTGGTTCGAGGTAAGTGGCTTGCCTAACCTTTTGTTGGGGACTTTTTCCTTAGGATGTTTGATATAAATTGATGTGTGGGCGCCATGTACGTGAGGTGACGAGTACTTACACAGACTATTATTGCAAAAAAACACGTCTTTCCTTTCTAAATCATAAACCGTTTTCCCTTATTAAATTGTACTAATACATTTAATTGTTTAGCTTAGATTAGAGAAGCATGCTTACGTGTTTTAACTGCCTATTTTACATTCTGTGCGCCATGCTTAGTTAAGTCCCTATTTTCCTTATCTGTGTTCTGTATAAACTGTATAACTCGATGCCTTACCTGTCATTTCATCTTGCATTGCATATTTAAATTGGGACTACAGACGTATTCCGGGAGATCCCCCTGTCTTGCATATTTATTTTGGAACTACGGACGTATTCTGGGAGATCCCCCAGCACTGCATATTTACTTTGGAACTACGGACGTATTCCGGGAGATCCTCCTGTACTGCATATTTATTCGGAACTATGTGATTATTGAAATGTGTTAAAAGTCGTGTGCACGAGGTGATGAGTGTGTACACGGGCTAAATGTGAAAGACTATATTTTTAAATTGTGTAGATCACTGTTGCGCATTTATTAAATTATTTTATCTTGTTATGTTCTTCATCATTGATCTGAGATATATACTTCAAATTTGTTTGACCTTTTCCTACTAATTATTTTACCTGTTTAGTTGAAACTTGGTTTCTTTTATTCTGTGCATTATTTGAAGGTTGATTTTCTTTAAATTAAATATTATTAATATGAAGTATTTGACATTTTTAAACTTTATATTGAAGCAACGTATTAAAGATTTTAAAATATTATTTTCCTGAATCATTTACTCCTGAATATTTTTCTAAGATTTTCGTACTCATTGTGATGGAGCCGTAAGCTCTTTATTATGGAAAAATATTATTGATGATTTATTTTGGCATGAGCCGTGAGCTCTTTATTGTGGAAAAATATTGTTGTTGAATTATTTTGGCAAGTTAAATTATTTGAGCACTTGAGGTGCAAATTGTGATATATTGTGATATTGATATGAATGCGGTGGTATAAGGTATGGGTATTGAAATGCATGCGGTGAGATAAGGGTGGCTTGATACACGTGGCTAGTAGGGGGAACTACTAGAAGTCATGCGGTGTGATAAGGATAGCTAAAACGCGGGATGCTATTTCGGAAAAAATATTTTCTTTCAAATAAATTGTGAAGGCTCCCGCGGTGAGATAAGAAAATGAGATATTGTGAATTTGTTAATGATTTGGGACTACGTGGCGGTACCTCGAGAGTGCCCTTGTTGATATTGATTAATGGCCGCAGTTGCCTTTGATTATTGTTGTGATTTTCTTAAAGTTGAAAATAATTCTGTTTTGTTTCCACGAGGTATTTATTTGCCATTATTTGGTGTAATTAAATGTGACATACTACTTGATTCAATTCCATTGTCATTTTATCTTTTAATATTGTTTAAACATTTTACCATGCTATTATTTATTCTCCAGTAGGGCCTGACCTAACCTCGTCACTACTCTACTGAGGTTAGGCTTGGCACTTATTGGGTACCGCTGTAGTGTACTTATACTACGCTTCTGCAAATCTTTTTGTGCAGATCCAGGTACATCTTATCAGACCATGCATCAGTAAACTAGCTGTACGAGGAGACTTCGAGGTATATCTGCCAGCGTCCGCAGACTCCGGAGTCCCCTTCTATCTTACTATGTAGTTGTAACGACCCGACCAGTCGTTTCGAGAGTTATAACCTCGTTTTCCCTATTTCTAATTCTTTTTGTGTTATTCAGCTATATTATATTATGTCGGATTAATTGGTTCGGGACCGGAGTGGTTTCAGAGTGAATTGAGACACTTAGTCTCTTAAGTAGCAACTTAAGTTGGAAAAGTCAACTGGATGTTGACCTATATGTAAACGATCTTGGATTTGAATTCTGATGGTTCCGTTAGCTCCGTTAGGTAATTTTAGATTTAGGAGTGTGTCCGGAATGTGATTTGGAGGTCCGTGGTAGAATTAGGCTTGAATTGGCGAAATTGGGAATTTGGCGATTTCGGTCAGCAGTGAAAAATTTGATATCAGGGTCGGAATAGAATTTAGGAAGTTGGTGTAGGTTCATAGTGTCATTTGTGATGTGTGTGCAAAATTTGAGGTCATTCAGACGTGATTTCGTTGGTTTCGGCATCAGTTGCCGAATTTGGAAATTTAGAAGTTCTTAGGCTTGAATCCGAGGGTAATTTGATGATTGGATATTGTTTTGAGTGATTCGAAGGTTCGACTAAGTTTTTATGTTAATATATGACTTGTTGATATTTTTGGTTGAGGTCCCGAGAGCCTCGGGGTGATTCTGGGTGGTTAACGGATTTGTCGAAGTTGGAATTTGCTGCTGGAGCTGCTGCTACTGCTATTTTCGCACCTGCGGAAGAAAGCCTTGCAGGTGCGAGGTCGCTGGTGCGCGTGGGGAGTGCGCAAGTGCAGGCAACACTGGGCCAAGGCAGGGAACGCAGGTGCGAAGAATTGGCCGCATTTGCGAGCCCGCAAGTGCGAGGCCTTGAGCGCAGATGCGGAGATGAGAATTTTGGGCTGGTTTCGCAGATGCGTACCAGGGACCGTAGATGCGAGTCCGCAAGTGCGAGAAAGGTGCCCGCAGGTGCGGAAGCTGGGGGATTAAGTGAGTTGCGCAGGTGCGGCTCCTTGTACCGCAAGTGCGATCGCGCGGGTGCGAGAAAATGGTCGCAAGTGCGAAAAACTTGGGCAGAAACCATAAATAGAACCCTTCGCGATTTTTGGTGCATTCTTCACCATTTCTATTCGGGTTTTGGAGCTTTTGGGAGAGATTTGAAGAGGGAATCAAGGGGTTTTCGTTGAGGTAAGTTACGTGAGCCCTAATACTTGTATATATGGTAATTTTTCGTTGTTTAATCATGGTAATTAGTGAAAATGAGGGGTTAGGGCTTGGAATTTTTGGAAAGTAATTTAAGGATTTGAAGGACCAAACGATGCCGGATTATAATGAATTTGGTATGGTTAGAGTCGTGAGTGAATGAGATTTCTAGTTTTGTAAATTTTGTCGGATTTTGAGACTTGGGCCCGGGGGTCGGGTTTGAGCAAATTTCGGGTTTTGGTCTAATTTTGAAGCTTTTTATGTGGAATTCATTCCATTAGCGTATATTGATAGTATTATACTGATTGTGAATAAATTTGGAGCATTTGGAGGCTGAGTCCAGAGGCAAAAGCATTGCAGGGTAGAGATTTGACCGGTTTGAGGTATGTAACGATTGTAAATCTAGTCTTGAGGGAATGAAACCCCAGATTTCTATCATTCTACTATTTTTAGTGACGCACATGCTAGGTGACTGGCGTATGGGCGTGCACTATTGGGGATTTCTGACTTGGTCCGTCCCGTAGCAACTGTAAAGTTGCATATTTTGTTGAAACCATATGATACTTATATGTTTTAGAAAGAATTTCTGTAAATTGGGCTAAATGCCATATTTGGGCCTTGCGCCAATGCTGTTTGGACCCTTAGGGGATGTTTCTTACCATCCTCTCATTGTTTTCGATTGAAAATCTATACTCAGTCATGTTTATTCTTGTTTACCGCATAACTCAATTTTATGACTCTATTTTGATGCATATAAATATTTTGGGCCGAATGCCACGTTTTACTGAAATGCCCGAGTGGCTTGAGAGGTCTATGACTGGGTGAGGCCGAGGGCCTGATTTGTGAGGATGAGTGTGGATCGGGGCTGCCCACCTGTAGCATACTTTATTATTATGGCACGTGAGTTGTCCGTGTAGCATGTAAGTTGTCCGTACAGATTATAGCGATTGGACTGAAGGAGCCCCTCCGGAGTCTATACACGCTCCCAGTGAGCGCAGGTACATATTGAGTGCGAGTGTCGAGTGCCGAGTGCTGAGTGACTGGGTGGCGTTAGTGATTGTGAGGTATGCTCGAGTGGCAAGAGTGATTTAAAGTATGCCCGAGTGGCACGAGTGACTGTGAGGTTTGCCCGATGGGCTGTATATAAGTCATGCTTTTGCCTGAGGGGATGTTTATGATTTCATCATTTTTGCTCACCTTTGCATTTTCCTCGGTTTGAAAACTATTGAAAAATATCTTTAAATGATTTATACTGAAACTTGGTTTAAACGAGATGTTTGGATTCAAATCCTGATTTTAAAAGCATGTGGTATTTTAATGAGATTTCCTGATATGAACGTTATATGCTTTATTGCTCGTCACTACTGCTCACTCTTTATTTATTGTTGTTACTTACTGAGTTGGCGTACTCACGTTACTCCCTGCACCTTGTGTGCAGATTTAGGTGTAGCTGGACACGGTAGCGGTTGTTGATTGTTCTGGTTGCAAATTTTCTTGGAGATAGCAAGGTAGCTGTTTGGCGATCGCAGCCCCTGCTCTTCTCCCTCTTATCTTCCTCTAGTTGTATTTAGTTATTTTCCAGGATGAGTTAGCCTTGTTATTGTTAGACAGTTTGTAGTAGATGCTCATGACTAGTGACACCCTGATATCGGGCTTTTCTTTCCACACTTTTGTTTTCTTTGATTTGAACTCCTTTAATGAAGGTTTTTATGTTAAATAGTATTGAAATTATCTTTGAAATGAAAATATCAGTTTGTTTGGAAATGAGTCGACTTTCCTAGTTTCACGATTGGTGCCATCACGACAGGGGTTAGTTTGGGTCGTGACAGATTTGTATCAGAGCTAGGTTACATATGTCTCATGAGTCATGAGCGGGTTTAGTAGAGTTTTTCGGATCGGTATGGAGACGTCTGTGCTTATCTTCAGGAGGCTGCAGAACCTTTAGGAAACTTCACATTCTTGAATTCTTGTCGTGCGAATTTGTTTATTATAGTAACTAAACATCTATTATTTCATTCTCTCACAGATGGTGAGGACTCGTACTACCGGTCAGGAGGGCCATCCACCACTACCACCAGCCAGGGCCGCGAGAGGCCGAGGCCGTGGTAGAGGCCGTGGTAGGGGCAGAGGTGCAGCCCATACAGCAACTGGGGGAGTACCTGCAGATCCACCGATTGTCCCAGATCAGGACCAGGTTCCAGTTGTTGATGCACCAGCTCAGGCACCACCTGTGCCTATTGTGATTTCAGGCCTTCAGGAGGCCCTAGCTCAGATCCTGTGAGAGTGTACTGGCCTTGCTCAGGCGGTCTCTATTTCGACGGCCGCAACCACTTCTCAGGCTAGGGGAGGCACTCAGACTCCCGTCACTCGCACACCCAAGTAGGTTATTCAAGCACTTCAGACACCGGAGGCACCACCAACCCAGCCGGTTGCATTTGCTCAGGATTATGTGGTTCCTGCTATGCCTGAGGATGATCAGCATAGGTTGGAGAGGTTTGGGAGACTCCATCCACCACCTTTCAGTGGCATAAAGAGAGAGGATGCTCAGGACATTTTGGATAGGTGTCAGAGGATACTCCGTACTGCTGGTATTCTGGAGACTTGTTGGGTCTCATTCACTACCTTTCATTTCTTTGGGGCTGCACTCAGATGGTGGGAGACTTACGAGAGGCGTAGGCCTAATGGTGCAACACCCCTTACTTGGCAGTAGTTCTCCGTGGTCATTTTGGAGAAGTTCGTGTCTCAATCCCGTAGAGAGGAGCTGTATAGACAGTTTGAGCGGCTTCGGCATGGTGATATGTCTGTGACACAGTATGAGATATGATTCTCTGAGTTGGCCCGTCATGCTATCTAGTTGGTTCCCACGGACAGAGAGAGGATCATGAGGTTTATTGATGGCATCACTTATCAGCTACAGTTACTCATGACCAGGGAGCGGGTTTCGGGTGCTACCTTTGATGAGGTTATCGACATTGCTCAGCAGATTGAGATGGTTCACGGTCAGGAGAGGATTGAGAGGGAGGCCAAGAGGCCTCGTGGTCTGGGTGGATTCAGTGATGCTCTTTTTTGGGGTCAGTTCCAGCACGGTAGAGGTCATCATTTCAGGAAGGCTCAGTCAGCTCGGCCATTTCATCGGGGTGCATCATCTGGCCATGGTTCTCACAGTTCTCATCAGGGCCAATCATCACTTAGTGACCTTCCAGTTCAGAGTTTGTCCCGTGCTCCACCTATTCAGGGCTCTTCCATGCTAGGTTCTTCTACCAGTCATCCCGGTGCTAGGGGTTCCCTTCAGTTTCCGCCCCCAGCACCAGGAAGTTATTTTAAGTGTGGGGAGCTGGGGCATATGTGGAGGCAATGTCCTTTTCATCATGGAGGTCTATCTCAGTAGAGGAGTCAGCCTCCGACTACAGCACCAGTTATCTCACCACCCACCCAGTCAGCTCGAGGTGGAGGTCTGTCAGCTAGGGGTCGCCCTAGAGGGGGAGGCAGATCAGGGGGTGGTTAGGCCCATTTCTATGCTCTCCCTACCAGACCAAATGCTATTGCTTCAGATGCTGTGATTACAGGTATTGTCTCAGTTTTTCACCGAGATGCCTCAGTATTATTTGACCTTGGTTCCACGTATTCATATGTTTCCTCATATTTTGCCCATTTTCTGGATATGTCCCATGAGTCCTTAGTTTCATCTGTACATGTATCTACTCCTGTGGGCGATACTATTATTGTGGACCGCATATATCAGTCATGTGTGGTGACTATTGGGGGTCTGGAGACCCGAGTGGATCTATTGTTGATCAGTATGGTTGACTTTTATGTGATATTGGGTATGGATTGGTTATCTCCATGTCATGCTATTCTATATTGTCACGTTAAGATGGTGATATTGACTAAGCCTGGAATTTCGAGGGTTGAGTGGAGCGGTTCTGTAGATTATGTACCAAGTAGGGTGATTTCATATTTGAAGGCTCAGCGCATGGTTGAGAAGGGTTGCCTATCTTATTTGGCTTTTGTGATGGATGTTAGTGCAGAGACTCTTGTCATTGATTCTGTTCCGGTGGTACGTAATGTTTCGGATGTGCTTCCTGCAGACCTGCCGGGCATTCTGCCTGATAGGGATATTGACTTTGGTATTGATTTGGTGCTAACACTCAACCCATTTCTATTCCACCGTATCATATAGCACCGACGGAGTTGAAGGAATTGAAAGAACAGNTGTAGATTATGTACCAAGTAGGGTGATTTCATATTTGAAGGCTCAGTGCATGGTTGAGAGGGGTTTCCTATCTTATTTGGCTTTTGTGAGGGATGTTAGTGTAGAGACTCTTGTCATTGATTCTGTTCCGGTGGTACGTGATTTTCCAGATGTGTTTCCTGCAGACCTGCCGGGCATGCCGCCTGACAGGGATATTGACTTTGGTATTGATCTGGTGCCGAGCACTCAGTCCATTTCTATTCCACCGTATCACATGGCACCAGTGGAGTTCAAGGAATTGAAAGAACAGCTTCAGAAACTCCTTGATAAGGGGTTTATTTGGCCTAGTGTGTCACCTTGGGGTGCACCGGTTCTATTTATGAAAAAGAAGGATGGTTCCATGAGAATGTGTATTGATTACAGGCAGTTGAACAAGGTCACAGTCAAGAACAAGTATCTTTTGCCTCGTATTGATGATTTATTTGACCAGCTTCAGGGAGCGAGGGTGTTCTCCAAGATTGATTTGAGGTCCGGTTATCATCAGCTGAAGATTCGGGATTTAGATATTCTTAAGACAGCTTTCAGGACCCGGTATGGCTATTATGAGTTCTTGGTAATGTCTTTTGGGCTTACCAATGCCCTAGCATCGTTCATGTATTTGATGAACAGTGTATTCCTACCCTATTTGGATTCATTCGTTATTTTATTCACTAATGACATCTTGGTGTACTCTCGTAGCCGGGAGGAGCACGCCTAGCATTTGAAGATTGTATTACAGAGATTGAGGGAGGAGAAGCTTTATGGAAAGTTCTCCAAATGTGAGTTTTGGCTCATTTTAGTAGCATTCTTGAGGCACGTGGTGTCCAATGAGGGTATTCAGGTGGATCCGAAGAAGACAGAGGCGGTACAGAGTTGGCCCAGACCGTCCTCAGCCACGGAGATTAGGAGCTTTCTGGTTTGGCAGGTTATTACTGTCACTTTGTGGAGGGATTTTCATCTATTGCATCGCCCTTGACCAAATTGACCCAAAAGGGTTCTCCATTCAGGTGGTCGGATGAGTGTGAGGAGAGCTTTCAGGAGCTCAAGACTGCTTTGACCACAACTCCAGTGTTAGTTCTGCCATCAGCTACAGGTTCTTACACCGTGTATTGTGATGCCTCGAGGATAGGCATTGGTTGTGTTTTGATGTAGGAGGGTAGGGTGATTTGCCTATGCCTCGCGCCAGTTGAAGACCCATGAGAAGAACTATCATGTACATGATCTTGAGTTAGCATCCATTGTTCACGCCTTGAAGATTTGGCGTCATTATTTGTATGGGGTTTATTGTGAGATCTATACTGATCATTGGAGTCTGCAATATATGATAAAGCAGAAGGATCTTAATTTGCGCCAGCGGAGATGGTTGGAGCTTCTTATGGACTATGATATCACTATTTTGTACTATTCGGGAAAGGCCAATGTTGTGGCTGATGCTTTGAGTCGCCGGGCAGAGAGTTTGGGGAGTTTAGCATATCTTCCAGTAGCAGAGAGACCTTTGTCATTGGATTTTCAGGCCTTAGCGGGCCAGCTTGTCAGATTGGATATTTTGAAGCCTAGTCGGGTATTGTCTTGTGGTCTCCAGGTCTTCTCTTTATGATCGTATCAGGGAGCGTCAGTATGACGACCCCCACTTGCTCGTTCTTCAGGATAGGGTTCAGAGAGGTGATGCTAGGGATGTGACTATTGGTGATGACGGAGTGCTGAGAATGCAGGGCCGGATATGTGTACCTAATGTAGATGAACTTCGAGAGTTGATTCTTGAAGAGGCCCACAGCTCGCGGTATTCCATCCATCCGGGTGCCACGAAGATATACCAGGATTTGAGGCAACACTATTGGTGGAGGCGGATGAAGAAGGATATAGTTGGGTTTGTGGCTTGGTGTCTCAACTGTCAGCAGGTTAAGTATGAGCATCAGAGACCGGGTGTCTTGCTTCAGAGATTAGAGATCCTAGAGTGGAAATGGGAGCAGATCACCATGGACTTTGTAGTTGGGCTCCCACAGACTTCGAGGAAGTTCGATGCTATTTGGGTTATTGTGGATCGGCTGACCAAGTCCACGCACTTCATTCCAGTTGGTACTACTTACTCTTCAGAGCGGTTGGCTGAGATTTACATTCGAGAGATCGTTCGCCTGCATGGTGTCCAAGTTTCCATCATTTCAGATAGGGGTACTCAATTCACATCACAGTTTTGGAGTGCCGTGCAGCGAGAGTTGGGTACTCAGGTTGAGTTAAGCACATCTTTTCACCCTCATACGGACGGGCAGTCCGAGCGCACTATTAAGATATTGGAGGACATGTTGCGTGCTTGTGTCATTGACTTTTGGGGTTCATGGGACCAGTTTCTGCCACACGCGGAGTTTGCATATAACAACAGTTATCAGTCGAGTATTCAGATAGATAGGTACGAGGCTTTATATGGGAGAAGGTGTAGATCTCCGGTTGGATGGTTTGAGCCCGGTGAGGCTAGGCTCTTAGGTACAGACTTGGTCCAGGACGAATTAGATAAGGTGAAATTGATTCAGAAGAGCTACGCGGATAGGAAGGTCCTTGATGTGTCTTTTATGGTTAGGGAGAAAGTTTTTCTGAAGGTATCACCCATGAAGGGTGTTATGAGGTTTGGGAAGAGGGGCAAGTTGAGCCCTCGGTTCATTGGGACTTTTAGGGTGCTTCAGAGAATAGGGGAGGTGGCTTATAAGCTTGCCTTGCCACCCAGCTTGTCGAGTGTGCATCCAGTATTTCATGTTTTCATGCTCCGGAAGTATGTTGGAGATCCATCCCATGTTTTGGATTTCAGCACGGTTCAGTTGGAGGGTGATATGACTTATGATAAGGAGCCGGTGGTTATTTTGGATCGGCAGGTTTGAAGGTTCAAGTCAAAGGATATAACTTCAGTGAAGGTGCAATGGAGAGGTCAGCCTGTGGAGGAGGCCACCTGGGAGACCGAGCAGGAGATGTAGAGCAGATATCCACGCCTATTCGAGACTCTAGGTATGTTTCTAGACCAGCTCGAGGACTAACAGATGTTTAAGAGGGAGAGGATGTAACGACCCGGCCGGTCGTTTCGAGAGTTATAGCTTCGTTTTTCCATTTCTACTTCTTTTTGTGTTATTCAGCTATATTATGTTATGTCGGGTTAGTTGGTTCGGGACCATAGTGGGTTTAGAGTGAATTGAGACACTTAGTCTCTTAAGTAGAAACTTAAGTTGGAAAACTCAACCGGATATTGACCTATGGGTAAATGATCTCAGATTTGAATTCTGAAGGTTCCGTTAGCTCCGTTAGGTTATCTTGGACTTAGGAGTGCGTCCGGAATGTGATTTGGAAGTCCGTGGTAGAATTAGGCTTGAAATGGCAAAATTGGAAATTTGGCAATTTCGGTCGGCAGTGGAAAATTTGATATCGGGGTCGGAATGGAATTCCGGAAGTTGCAGTAGGTTCATAGTGACATTTGTGATGTGTGTGAAAAATTTGAGGTCATTCGGACGTGGTTTGGTTGGTTTCGGCATCGGTTGCCGAATTTGGAAATTTAGTAGTTCTTAGGCTTGAATCCGAGGGTAATTTGATGATTGGATGTTGTGTTGAGTGATTCGAAGGTTCGACTAAGTTTGTATGTTGATATAGGACTTGTTGGTATTTTTGGTTGAGGTCCCGAGGGCCTCGGGGTAATTCTGGGTGGTTAACGGATTTGCCGAAGTTGGAATTTGCAGCTGGAGCTGCTGCTACTGCTATTTTCGCACCTGTAGAAGAAAACCTCGCAGGTGCGAGGCTGCTGGTGCACGTGGGGAGTGCGCAGGTACGTGCAATGCTGGGCTAAGGCTGGGAACGCAGGTGCGAAGAATTGGCCGCATCTGCGAGCCCGCAGGTGCGAGGCCTTGAGCGCAGATGCGGAGATGAGCATTTTGGGCTAGTTTTGCAGATGCGCATCAGGGACCGCAGATGCGAATCCGCGGGTGCGAGAAATGTGCCCGCAAGTGTGGAAGCTGGGGGATTAAGTGAGTTGCGCAGGTGAGGCTCCTTGGACCGCAGATGCGGTCACGCGGGAGCGAGAAAATGGCCGCAGGTGCGAAAACCCTGGGCAGAAACCATAAATAGAACCCTTCGCGATTTTTGGTGCATTCTTCACCATTTCTATTTGGGTTTTGGAGCTTTTGGTAGAGATTTGAAGAGGGAATCAAGGGGGTTTCATTGAGGTATGTTACTTGAGCCCTAATACTTGTATATATGGTGATTTTCCGTTGTTTAATCATGGTAATTAGTGAAAATGAGGGGTTAGGGCTTGAAATATTTGGAAAGTAATTTAAGAATTTGAAGGACGAAACGATGTTGGATTTTGATGAATTTTGTATGGTTAGACTCGTGAGTGAATGAGCTTTCTAGTTTTGTAAATTTTGTCGGATTTCGAGACGTGGGACCGGGGGCCGGGTTTCAGCCAATTTCGGGTTTTGGTTTAATTGTGAAGCTTTTCTGGTGGAATTCATTCTATTAGTGTATATTGATGGTATTGTACTGATTGTGAATAGATTTGGAGCATCTGGAGGCCGAGTCCAGAGGCAAGAGCATTGCAGGGTAGAGATTTGACCGATTTGAGGTAAGTAACGATTGTAAATCTAGTCCTGAGGGTATAAAATCCTGAATTTTGTATCATTCTACTATTTTTAGTGACGCACATGCTAGGTGACGGGCGTGTGGGCGTGCACTGTTGAGGATTTGTGACTTGGTCCGTCCCGTAGCAGCTGTAAAGTTGCATACTTTGTTGAAACCATATGATACTTATATGTTTTAGAAAGAATTTCTGTAAATTGGGATGAATGCTATGTTTGGGCCTTGTGCCAATGCTGTTTGGACCCTTAGGGGCTGTTTCTTACCATCCTCTCATTGTTTTCGATTGAAAATATATACTCAGTCATGTTTATACTTGTTTACCGCATAACTCAGTTTTATGACTCTATTTTGGTGCATATAAATGTTTTGGGCCGAATGCCTTGTTTTACTAAAGTGCTCGAGTGGGTTGAGAGGTTTATGACTGAGTGAGGCCGAGGGCCTGATTTGTGAGGATGAGTGTGGATCGGGGCAGCCCGCCTGTAGCATACTTTATTATTATGACACGTGAGTTGTCCGTGCAGCACGTGAATTGTCCGTGTAGATTATAGCGCTTGGGCTAAAGGAACCCCTCTGGAGTCTGTACACAACCCAGTGAGCGCAAGTACCTACTGAGTGCGAGTACCGAGTGCCGAGTGACTGGGAAGCATGAGTGATTGTGAGGTATGCCCGAGTGGCAAGAGTGATTGTGAGGTATACCCGAGTGGCACGAGTGACTGTGAGGCTTGCCCGACGGGCTGTATATGAGTGATGTTTTTACCTGAGGGGCTGTTTATGATTTCATCATTTTTGCTCACCTTTGCATTTTCCTCGGTTTGAAAACTGTTGAAAAATATCTTTAAATGATTTATACTGGAAATGGGTTTAAACGAGATGTTTTGATTCAAATCTTGATTTTAAAAGCATGTTGTATTTTACTGAGTTTTCCTGATATGAACGTTATATGCTTTATTGCTCGTCACTACTGCTCAGTCTTTATTTATTGTTGTTACTTACTGAGTTGGCGTACTCACGTTACTCCCTGTACCTTGTGTGCAGATTCAGGTGTAGCTGGATACGGTTGCGGTTATTGATTGTTCTGGTTGCAGATTTTCTTGGAGATAGCAAGGTAGCTGTTTGGCGATCGCAGCCCCTGCTCTTCTCCCTCTTATCTTCCTCTAGTTGTATTTAGTTATTTTTCAGGCTGAGTTAGCCTTGATATTGTTAGACAGTTTGTAGTAGATGCTCATAACTAGTGACACCCCGATGTCGGACTTTTCTTTCCGCACTTTTATTTTTTTTTATTTGAACTCCTTAAATGAAGGTTTTTATATTAAATAGTATTGAAATTATGTTTGAAATGAAAATATCGGTTTGTTTGGAAATGAGTCGGCTTGCCTAGTTCCACGATAGGCGCCATCACGACATGGGTTAGTTTGGGCCGTGACAGTTGTCTTCCTTATTTGCTTTAGACTCTGATGTATAGAGACATAAAGAATAAATTCTTAAAAGCTTGTGACTTATTTCTACCGGGTTTTGGGAGTTGAAATTGTTTGAATTGTAGTTTATTTATTTCAGATATTTAATATTATTCTACATTGATAGGTTTACCTAGTCTTAGAGACTAGGTGCCATCACGACATCCTACGGAGAGAATTTGGGGTCATGACAACCATACAACTTTTTTTACTTGAAATAATAAAAGACGTAAAGATAGATTACACCTATGTCATCAAAACAATATCTAAACTAGAGCGATACCAAAAGAAATTGTAAGTTCAAAAACTAACTTGAAATTAATATATTTAAAATTGCATTTTTTTTTTGTGTGGAGAAAACAAAGCATAAAGAAGGAAATNAAACTTGATACAGTTCAATCAAAATTTTCTAACACTTGAACATATATATGTTTTGTATTCACAGATGAAAGAAGTAGTAAGAAATTATAATGTCGAGTCAACATGGTTTATTGAAGGATATATGCCACCTGTTTCTGAATACCTAAGCAATGCACTAGCAACTACCACATATTACTACCTCGCGACAACATCGTATTTGGGCATGAAGTCTGCCACGGAGCAAGATTTTGAGTGGTTGTCAAAGAATCCAAAAATTCTTGAAGCTAGTGTAATTATATGTCGAGTTATCGATGACACAGCCACGTACGAGGTATGATTTGCATCTCAAGAAATTATATCATTATATGGGATTTGGACAAACAAAGTGTTGCGACGACAATTAAGGCAATATAAAAGCTAACCTTTAATTTATCTGCTTTCTAGGTTGAGAAAAGCAGGGGACAAATTGCAACTGGAATTGAGTGCTGCATGAGAGATTATGGTATATCAACAAAAGAGGCAATGGCTAAATTTCAAAATATGGCTGAGACAGCATGGAAAGATATTAATGAAGGACTTCTTAGGCCCACTCCCGTCTCTACAGAATTTTTAACTCCTATTCTCAATCTTGCTCGTATTGTTGAGGTTACATATATACACAATCTAGATGGATACACTCATCCGGAGAAAGTCTTAAAACCTCACATTATTAACCTACTTGTGGACTCCATCAAAATTTGAGCTGCCATTTGTTGCTCATCTCAAGGAAACTTCATTCTTCTTTGTTGTATAATTACGTTGTTAGGGAGCTGCTTTTGCGTGTTGTGCAGTGCACTTCCTAAACTACGACCTTCTTAAGATCCTTGTAATCACAATATTTTGTATCGATGAGAATCAAATTCTTTTTTCATTCTTGACCTTAATCTGAAAATCTACTTCAGTTTTGCCTGTTTACAGGAGAAATTTAAGATCTTATCACTAGATACCTGCATATTGATAAAGAGTTGTATAATACTAGAGAAATATATAGGTCTATTTTTATCACGAAATTCGTTCCAAGCTTGAAGTACCATTTGTTCAAATAAGAATCCCTTTCGTTATATGATTTCTTCTCCATATATATAGATAAGGATCTATGGGACAGTTTCTTAGAAGTACATTTTGTGCTACAATTTTTCGTATCTGATAGAAAAGGATTCATGATCCGGAGCCGATTTTACCCAGGCTCCCTGCCAGAAAGCAGTTAGCCTTCCACTCCACTATGTGGTAGATTGTTCGTCCCCACCCCTTGCTTTCTATTTGCACGTTCTAAATGTTTGACACCATTTTACTGTTATACAATTTTCATAACTTTCAAGTATTCAAGTTCATTAAACTATTCAAAAGTTTAAAACTTTGGCGTGTTTTTCCTATCAAACTCACTTTTCAACCATTATTTTCATAAATACTTCAACAATCACTTATGTAATGTATAAGTCAATTTAGCATCCAAGGGTGTGGCCAAAGTGAGTGCAAACCTTAGAAACCAGATTCAAATTTCAATAGCGACAAAAAACTTTAAGTGATTTTTTCCTATCTAAGCCTTAGTGGCTAAGAGTTGTTCCATACCTGTGTTGGTGGGAGGTAGCATATACCTGATGAAACAGTCGAGGTACACAGAAGCTAGCCGAGACACTATATTTATATAAAAAAAAAGTATAAGTCAATTTAACTTCTTAAACTTCGTCCAATTGATACCATCATTTAAAATGATATAGAGGAAGTAAAAAGGAAAAAGCATATGTAAAAAGAAGTAGCTTGATGTACACTGCTAATTGTTCTCTTGCTATCATTTGATATGTCTGTTATCCCTGCTGATTGTTTAACTCAAAATATAGTTTTTGAAGTCAAAGAAATTAAATAAAATAATTCGTATTTCCAACAATCGATTTACTTCACTTAAATATAATTGATGCGAAAAAAGATTAATAAGAATAAGAAAATAAACTATGAGAATAAAGGAAATAAAAATCTTATTGATGATTGCTGCCTTTCTCCCGTAGGAAAAAAATACTTTTCCGATAATAGAGAATAGTAAGAGAATTCTATAATTAGCAAGTGCGTTTTGGATTTCAGTTTTTCAATTCAATTTTTCAGCGCAAAAATGTCATGAGTTGTCCTATAGTTTAAGATTTTTAGTTTAACATTTTAGGACAAAAATAAGTACTGGCTAATTATTAAATAGCATCTCTGAGAATGGCTATATGTGCACTTGCCCTGTGTTAAGGTTAGTAACATTGACCTCAGATTCTAATTGGACGTATAACAGTATTTTTACAAAATTGGTCAAGAATAAGGTACAAATGAAACCAGATATCCATTCTAAAGGGCTACTATTTAGCAATTAACTAGTGCGTTTTGAATTTTAATTTTTCAGTTTATTTTTTCTATATAAAAATATCCTGAATTGCGGTCGTCAAGTAATAACGTGACTAAAAGTCGGATGTCGAACCAACGAGGACTTCTGATTAACTATTAACTAAATTAAACTATCCTAATTATCTAAACAAGAATTAAACCAGGAAGTATTTGACTCTAAACTAATTAAAATAAAGGAAAACAAATAGTGAATGTTGAATAAAAGAAGAGCAGGTTTTTATGTTATCAATGTGATGAAAATGATCTAGGGTTATGTGCTATCTAACAATCTTATTGTATTCTTCAATTGAATTGACTAACTAATTTATCTAGTTTTTTGATTGACATGGTTAATATTGCTCATAAGAATCTGTTGAGTTCTTACTCGCCTATTCAAGCTAACCTAATGCTTATATGTCTATGGAGTTAGAATTAACAAGAACACATTTATAATTCCTGTAGATCAACCAAGCAAGGCAATTAGGTATATGTCTATCCTAACCGCGAATTCGTTCCCCGATGTCCGGGTTCGAGAACCTACTCTACTCAATCCTATGTACAATCTAGAATTCCCACTTTCGAGTTCAATTCTAGATTCGTCGATAGTATTCAATTGGTGATCAAGCAATTAAATAATTAGGTGCAGGATTGAATAAATAAACCAATATGTTAAATCAAGAAAGCAAAATCAATA
The DNA here is from genome assembly GCA_000715115.1 of Nicotiana otophora. Taxonomy (NCBI): domain Eukaryota; kingdom Viridiplantae; phylum Streptophyta; class Magnoliopsida; order Solanales; family Solanaceae; genus Nicotiana; species Nicotiana otophora. The sequence continues at coordinate 62,850 of AWOL01S0058034.1, read as the reverse complement.
TCCGAATAAATAGTCATGAAAGAACCACAACCCTAGAACGTGAAGTTTAGTTCCAAGTAGACATAGTAGCTAAACAACAAAACATACAAAGAAACATAAAAACTACTAAGTTTGGTACAAGAAAGATAAAACTCGGCCTCCACGGCGGCTCTGTGCTTGTGTTTTTCTCTCAAAAACGTCCTCCTCAAAGCGTGGTTTGCGTTCTCCCACGTGAATTCTCTCTCAAAGTATGCTAGAACTCCTACAAATTAGGTTTAGATCCCCTTTTATACGAGTTAGGACCGTATAGGGCCGAAATAACCTTGCCCCGAGCGAACTAGGAAAAGTTCTTGCCTCCGGTGTCTGGGGCAGCGCCTCGCGCTGGCCCTGGCACTGAAAACAATGAGTTTTGCGATTTTGAATCCTACATCCAGGTACGTTTCTTTATGCCTTCTTTCACTATTTGATTTGAATTCTATTTCTCCTTTGTTCTTGTCTCCAACTTGGGGGACAAAAACCAAAGGATGCCCCCCTTTGTTTTCATTTGTTTATACTTTATCAACCATTATTTTCATCTCTTAATTTATTTTTCAGCCCTTTTTTCATCTATTATTTCACAAGTATTTTCCTCATATAAAAAACGTTTCATTTTTTGCTCAAAGCAAGTTTTTTTCTCTTTTCCTATTTTTTTCATGTCACATTCTTTTCAAGAGGGTCTTTTCATCACTTTTCAGATATTGTTGGTCACCATTTTTCACTTAATCGTCCCTTTCTTCAAATTTATCAATTAATATCACAGTCTAAGCAGCAGTGCTCAAATAAGTAGGGTGTAAAAACAAGGGATTCAACAACAGAATCAATGCAAATATGACTTCCAAACAAAAAGGCTACAGGTCCAAAAGGGCTAACTATTGGTACAATATCACGACAAGTTGGGATTTTGGGTCATGATAATCAACATATAAATTTATTATATTATTTTAAAACATGATCGAAAACCATGATAATTGAACCCTACCATCACTGATTTCTTTTAAAAATAATTTCTTTTATAAAACAAAATTTCCAGAAAATAGAAAAATGGCCAAAAACCCATCTAAACGACCTTGAATGCCCAAACATGACGTACATCATCAGACAAGCTATTGAGTATTGCTCACTGGGCCATTTCCGATGAACCTACCAAATTTGAGGTCAATCAGAGTTCGACAGTATTTTAGAATTCCAAATGCATGACCTATTCGTAGAATTCTGTTTTTGGCATTTTTAAGGGTTTTAATTATTTTGACTAGTTCAAATCACATAATATACTGATGTATGTTAAAATATGATTTCAGAACTCAAAATAATATTTTTATTATTATATAATAAAAACGTGTTCAAATAGATTTGTGGAATGCTTTTCATCGTTCCAAACGCTACTGTTCATAATTCGTATATTAATCCATAATTTCAGAATTAATAGCATTCAAAACAGATACATTTTTATTAATATAACAATGTGATTATGGACAATAAATTCAACTAAAATAGATTAATAGTATTAATCCACTGTTTATGCATATATGTATTAATCCATAATTATAGATTTAATAGTACTCTGAAAAAACAGTCACGTTTTTATTAAAACCAACACTGCTATTCATCAAAAACGTAATTAAACAGATTGTCATTAAATATAACACCACTGTTTATGCATAAGTATATTAATTCATACTTTAAGAATTACAATACTAATAAATACAATCACGTTTTTGACATAGAATAATCATACCAAACATGAATCATTAAACAACACGTTTTAATATTACTCTATTCATGCTGTATTATATTATCTAGTTAGATGTAAGACGACGTCTGATACCAATTGTTAGAACATGTACAACGGAAGCAAGCATACAATCCAGGCATCAAATACATATAAACTAGATAATGCTATAATTGCTAGATTAGAAGCACTAACCTCTTGAAATCGTTGCACAAATCCTACACACAACTAGAATCGAGGGTTGCAGTCTTCTGCTATATGCCTAGTAAAACCTTGAACAAATTTGCTTTGAGTGGGCAAGAACGATACAACTCTAAAAAGTGAGTTATTGACTGAAATTAGTCTTCCTTAAGTAGACTAGCTTTTGGCCGAAAATTNACTAGTTTTTGGCCGAAAATCTGCACCAAAAACGTGTAGGATTCTACTTGCACAAGTAGAATCCTACTCTAACTCTACCGAATGACTTTTCTTCCAAGTCACGTTTTACCCAAGTTAAGTCCAGGGTTTTACTAGGTATAGCAGGGACCACTGAAATAATAAGAGGCTACTAAATATAGCATTAATTCACTGCCAGTTACTTGGGAGAGCAAAATCACTGCCATTCAGGAATCAAAGAACATTGCCACTCTTAAGCTGGATGAGCTAATTGGAAATCTCACTGCTTATGAACTTAGAAGGCAAACCATGAAGATGGATGTACCCAAGAAGGAAAGGAGCCTGACAATCAGAATCACTGAAGGTTCTGATCTAGAAGATGACGAAATGGCTATGATCACAGAGTATTTAAAGAAGTACCTAAAGAGAGGAAAAGGTCCTTCAAGAAGTGGAAGCTTCATCAAACCAAAGGTTCCTGAAAGGCAAACCAACGAGGGATGTTACAAGCATAGTAAGACTGATCACCACATCAAGAACTGCCCTCAATGGGAAATTGAATGGAAGAAGGAAAGAGCTGAACGAGAAAAACAGAAAGAAGGAACATGTTCAACCCAAGAAGAACAAATGATCAACAAAGGCTATGGTTGCTACTTGGGGAGAAAGCTCAGATGATGAAAATGGAGATGAACAAGCACTTATGGCCATTGGAGAATCTGATGAGGAATCTGAGGTAAGTGTAAGACAAGATTAAATTCTTGTCTAAAGAAAGGTTATCTAAATTACTAAAAGATTTGATTGATGAATCTGAGGATGTAAACAATAAAAAGGAACACCTGTCTAAGGAATGTGTGATTTTGAAAGCAAAGTGTAAGAACCTGAAACTTAGGGTTAGTGAGACTATAAGTGAAAATACTGCATTAAAGAACCAGGTTCATGCATTTGAATCAAATGTCCTAGAACTTAGATATGAAAACCTAAAACTAAAACTAGGAACAAGTAAGAAGACAGGTGATTGCACACAACTCACTCTAGAAAAAAATGTAGGTAAACTTAAAGATGAGTTGTATAAGAAGGATGAGCAGGTTAGAATTTTGATGGAGGATCTAGGCAAGGTCAAGTATGAACTAGACAGAACTTGTAAATGGAACATGTCCTCCAATGCACTTTCATGGCTACAGGAATATCATAGTAGAAATAGAAGAGGGCTTGGGTTTGGGAATCTGCCACCTAAATGGTATCCCAAAAGCAAGTACCTTATACTTCCTGAGAACAAGATTTGTACTCACTGTGGTAATACAGGTCACTATAAAAGTGAATGCAATGCAAAAGAAAAGACAAGCCAAAAGAACAAAGAATTTGTTCAAAGGAAGAATAGGCTACAAAGTTGGGCTAAAAAGAATCTGATTCATCCTTTTGCCTATAGAAAAGGACCGAAACTAGTTTGGGTTCCTAAGACTAACCCATGATTTTCTTTTGCAGGTCCAAGTGAAGGGAAGCAACCAAATATGGTACATGGATTGTGGCTTCTCAAAGCACATGATAGGAAGCAAGAACCGGTTCCTTTCACTTGAGGACCTGAAAGGAGGTAATGTCTCCTTTGGAAATGGGAAGAAAGGTGAGATCATTGGGGTTGGAAAGGTAGGTAAGACTGATTCTCACTCTATTGAGAATGTCTACTTGATAGATGGCCTAAAATACAGTATAATCAGTGTATCATAACTGTGTGATAGAGGTAACTTGGTAGCATTCACCTCTACCAAATGTTTTGTGATTAATCTTACCACTGCCAAGATTGTTTTGTACGGAAAAAGAGTGAACACTATATATATTGTAGATCTGTCCAAACTTTCAGAAAATGAACTCACTTGCTTAAGTGTGTTGGACAATGATCTCCTCCTTTGGAACAAGAGATTTGGACATGCAAGTCTGAGTCAACTCAACAAATTAGTCTCCACGGACCTTCTTATAGGGTTGCCTAACATCAAGTTCAAGGAAGATAAAGTTTGTGAGGATTGTGCAAGGGGGAAGCAGGTAAGATCCTCTTTTAAATGCAAGAAAGTGGTAAGCACCACCAGAACTGGTCCATATGGATCTCTACGGTCCAATGAGAACATTAAGTAGATGTGGTAAACGATATGTGATGGTGCTTGTTGATGATTACTCTAGGTTTACTTGGATATTGTTTTTAACATCTAAAGATGAAGAATTTGACATGTTCACTTCTTTTGTTAGAAAAACTCAGAAACAACTAGGTAATCAACTTGCATCAATTAGGTCTGATCATGGCACTGAATTTAAAAATACTACATTTGCTGAATTTTGTGATGGACATGGCATAGATCAAAATGTTTCTGCTCCTAAGACTCCACTACAAAATGGAGTAGTTGAAAGAAAGAATATAACACTTGAAGATATGGCTAGGACTATGCTTCTTTCTAGTAAACTGGCCCATAGCTTCTGGGCAGAAGCTGTAAATACTGCATGCTACATCATAAATAGGTGCATGACTAGACCTCTTGTAGAGAAGATTCCCTATGAGTTACTTAAAGGGAGAAAACCAAACATATCCCATATTAGGGCATTTGGATGCAAGTGCTTTGTTCACAATAATGGTAAAGACTCCCTAGGTAAGTTGGATCCCAGAAGTGATGGGGGAGTATTCTTGGGATATTCTTCACATAGCAATGCGTATAGGGTCTATAACAAAAGAACTATGTATGTAGAAGAAAGTGTTCATATGGTTTTTGATGAAACTAACATTCTTTCTGAGAGGCAAGAACATGATGATAAAGTAATTGGGCTGGTAAGAAACTCAAATGAAACCACAGCCCCGACTGAAGCTGTACTAGAGGAAGGAACATGTGATGGAACAGGTTCTTCCACCTAGGGCAACATGACCAGGGGAATAGAACAAAGAGGAAATGATTCTCAAACCTCAAGGGAACCTGTCATGAACCGTTTCCACGGCAACAAAGCATTGAAGGAACATCAAGGGGAAACTAGTTGGTTGTAAAATCTTACAAGTATCAAAGTTCTCATCCAATCGAGAACATAATCACTGATCCAACCTCTAGAATAAAAACCAGATCTTCTTTAAAAAATATTTGTGCTTTTGATGCCTTCTTATCTCTTATTGAACCTTAATATGTTTCTGAGACTTTACAGGATGCAGACTGGGTAAATACAATACAAGATGAACTCAATCAATTTGAAAGGAGTCAAGTTTGGCATCTAGTACCAAGACCTAAGGACAGATCAGTAATTTGTACAAAATGGGTCTTCAAAAATAAACTTGATGAAGATGGAACAGTTACAAAGAACAAGTCATGATTGGTGGTTCAAGGATATAGCCAAGAGGAGGTCATAGACTATGATGAAACCTTTGCTCCAATTGCAAGGTTGGAAGCAATAAGGCTCCTCATAGCCTTTGCCGCTTACATGGAATTCACCCTTCACCATATAGATGTTAAGAGTGCCTTCCTCAATGGCTATCTAAAGGAAGAAGTATGTGTCAAGCAATCTACAGGGTTTGAAAGCAAGGAGTGTCCTGATCATGTGTACAAACCTGACAAAGCACTTTATGGGCTCAAGCAGGCTCCAAGAGCATGATATGAAAGATTATCAAAGTTTTTGTTTGAGAATGACTACAAGAGAGGTAAAATTGAAAATGCTTTATTCTTAAAAGAAAAGGTAAAGATCTCTTGGTAGTTCAGATATATGTTGATGATATAATCTTTGGAGCAACTACTGATAAGATAAGTAAATAATTTGCTAAACTAATGGGGAGTGAATTTGAAATGAGCATGATTGGTGAGATTAATTTCTTTGTAGGCTTACAAATTAAACAAAATTCAAATGGAACTATGATCCATCAACAAAAGTATATAAAAGAGTTGCTTAAAAGGTTTAAAATGGAAGATTCCAAAGAAATTGACACTCATATTGCAACAGCTACAAAGTTGGATATAAATGAACCTGGTTCATCTGTTGATCAGAAGTTGTATAGGGTAATGATTAGTTCATTGTTGTATCTCACTACTAGTAGACATGACATTGTTTTCAGTGTAGGCCTTTGTGCAAGATTTCAGGAAAATCCAAAGGGGATTCACTTGACTGCTGTCAAGAGAATTTTGAGATATTTAAAAGGCACCACTAATCTTTGTCTATGGTATCCAAAAGGCAGTAATTTCAATCTAGTGGGATATGCTAATGCTGATTATGCAGGTTTTCTTGTGGATAAAAAGAGCACCACAGGTATGGCACACTTTCTTGGCTCATGTCTTGTGTCTTGGGCTACCAAAAAGCAAAATTCAGTGGCCTTATCTACTACTGAAGTTGAGTATGTTGCTGCTGCTTCATGTTGTGCACAATTACTGTGGATCAAACAACAATTAAAGGACTTTGGAATTGATGTTGGTTGTATCCCCATTTTTTATGATAACACCAGTGCAATTAGTATGATCAAGAACACGGTTCATCACAAGAGAACTAAGCACATAGATGTTAGGCATCACTTTCTAAGGGATAACTATGAAACAAATTTGATAACTGTGGAATTTTCTGCTACTAACAAGCAAATAGCTAACATCTTCACAAAAGCCCTAAGTAGAGATCACTTTGAAAGAAACATGTTAGAATTAGGGATAATTAAGATCACCTAAAAGGGCCAGTTCAAAATTCACAATGAAATAACAAAATAAAAAAAAATGAAGAAAAAATAATTGGCTAGAAAATCTGTAAATTGTGCATATAATTAGATTAAATTTTGCTCAGTCTTGTACTTTCAATAGTATACTCTTGTACCATGTGCTGAAATGACTCATTAATATCTAATGATAGTTTCTCTATTTTGGCAAATTTAGACTTACACAAGAGAATTCTCAGTGAAGAACCTGGTTCATCAAGATTACTCGGTATGTTTTTTACACTCTGCATAATTTGAAATAATAATATTTGGATCATGAGCAGAGACCTACCTAATACCAAACTCCTTTTGGACTTATCCGTTACAAGTGAACCAGTTCTATTTAAAAGAGTCTCAACCGAATTGAAGCACCTAGATTCTAGGGATACACTCCAACGTCATTTCAAAACTGAAATTCAGTTTGATTAGACTTCTAAAAGTCTGAAAAGCTGTCGTTACCCCATTAATTACTCCTCCTTAAATTGATCAGTTTTAGTGTATTCCTCTATTCATCTCTCTCAAGCCGTCAAAATACTCTCAATCTTCTTTTACCTTCCAAACACAATCCAATTCTCTTCTCTTCCATACCCAAGCACAAAAATGGCTAACACTCCTGAAAACCCTTCTTCACTACCACACGAAACCACTTCCACACCCACTATCACCCTTTCCACCACCCCAGCCTCTAAGAAAAGAGTAAAGATGCTTGCTCGCAAGGTTGTTGCGGGGAGAGAACAAATCAGGAAAATAAATGAAAAATTTAAAGCGGGTAAGTACGAATAACCCCAGAAATATGATGAATCATTTAAATTTGCTACTGAGGGGGAAGAAACTATTTCTTCTAAAATTGAACAGGTATCTTCTGTTGCTACAAATTTGGAGAATAGGTTTGTACTGGTAGGGTCAATTGCAGGCATTGAAAGTACTGAATCTGGAGGAACTGGTGGTAAAAATGAAAAAAGAAAAAAAGAAGAGAGAAAGGGTGTTCGAAGTGCTGTGTGGGGAAAGGGTAAAAGAGTGGTTGATACTTTACCCATTTCCTATAAGTTTAACCAAAGACATAGGTGCAATGGTTGTTTGGGGAGAAAAATATGCTGGAGTAGAGGAGAGTGTAAAGACAGCAGGGGGAAGTGGGTCTGGCGAAGCCGCCGAATGTCTGGTTCAACTTGGGAAAATTATAGATTAACATGTTTCATCTTAACAGGAAACCCTCGCAGACCTACTGAAGAGAGTGACTGAAAGTTATAACCCAAAGAAGAAAGGGAGTTCAAGGGCTAAAACCCCTGGCACTGCAAGGGAAAACAAGAAAAGGAAGGCTGCCCTTTCTGTTACTGTTGAAATTCCTCCCACAAGAGGAAGAGCCACCAGAAGTCAGCTAAAGCAGAATGAGGCATAACTGCATAAAGCCTTAGAAGAAAAGTAGTTACTAAGGGAAAGATGAACATGGATGAGCCTGTTGAGGCTGTTGACATTGATGAGATGGACCTGGTCCTTCGAGATAAAGATGAGACTGAAGAAGTGGAGGTTCTGACTCCCAAAGATAAGAAAGCCAAGACTTCCACTAAGAAGTCTATTTCAGAGAAAAGTCTGCTTAACCATCCACCTTGGCAACAAGAACAAGGTATGTTGTGAAGTCAAAACAAGTGAAAATGGTTGAGGAAGAAGAATGGAGTAGAGAGGAAGAAGATGACTCTGACACTAAGAAAGACAAGATGGCCAAGTTTGGCAAGAGGACAATTTTGAAGGGTAGACTCCTCAAGGACTTGGAGGAGCAAGGAATGGTGCTGCTTTTGGAGAAGTTGAAATTTCAAGGCTAGAAGGACATGGTGCTTCAGATGGATGGCATGTTGGCCACGAATGAAATTGTTGAGTTTATGGCAAATGGTGAGGTGAAAGATGGAAGGGTTACTAGTATAGTAAAATGAGTGCAAGTCTCCTTTGATGTGAAGGAGTTGGGACAAAGTCTGGGTGTACCTGCTGAGGGATACAATGACTATACAAAGCTCAAGTGGCCAAGCCTAGAAAATCTTCCTACTACCCTTGCCATTACCAGAAAATTCAGTGATAATGAGGAGGAAATTGAGCCCAAGGCTGTGTACAAGAGTGAGATGAAGCCACACCATAAAGTGTTGTTAGAGTTTGTCAACAAATGTGTTCTGCCAAGGCAGGAAAGAAGGCACGTTGCAAACTTCATGGACTTCGTCCTCATGGAGTGTTTGGACAGTGAGAGGCAAACTAATTAGCACGGATTTATAATCTAGCTTCTTATAAATGGCGCCAAGACTCATTTCATTCCCTATGGCTTCATTCTCACGATTGTGCTTGCACATTTCAAGGTACCTATGAAGAAGTGGGAGGTTGGTACAAGCAAGGATCATTTTGGGGCAAATACTCTCCTTGCTTGTGACTATGAAGTCTGTCACTCCTAAAGAACCTCGTTCATCCAAGAAGGTACCAGTGAATAGCAAGGTGCGAGCCTTGGTGCAAGAAAGTTGGGGCTAAGGATGCTTAGATTGAGAGGCTGAAGAAGAGGTTGGCAGAGGTGGAGGCTGAGAGAGACACTCTCAGAACTGAGCTGGCAAGAGAAAAGGAGAAGAAGGATGGAATTCTTCAGGATATGCTGAAACTCCTCCAAGCCAAAAACTCAGCACCTAGATATTCCAAGCCTTAAGCCTCCTAGCCTAGTGTAGATCAACCAGTGACCCAGTTTGGGATTGTTTTTTATTTCTTTTGCTCATGTTTCCAGTGTTTTTATTTCTTCTTATGCTTTGTGGTAGAATCTCTCAATCATCAATGAAATTTACTGCCTTTTGCTCTAACTGTTTGTTTATATTTCTTTGATGGTTAATATCCTTAGCTTGATCTATGATGATTAATCCATGATTGCATTATAAGTATCCCAATGGCCATGAGTAAGTTTAAAATCTGGTTATCTTACATATTTATGAAACTTTTCGATGATGCCAAAAGGGGGAAAAAGGTTGTGCTTTTACACTTTGAACAGTGATGTTTATAACCTGATGAACCTGGTCCTTGATGATAAGTGATAAAAAGGAAAAATATTTCTAACATTGTGTTGATGTTGAGTTAAGTTGAAAGAGGGCCTAAGCTTATGAAAAAGCACATAGTTTGTCATCATTAAAAAGGGGGAATTTGTTGGCCCAAGTGAAGGTTTGTTTTGAAGATTGACAAATGAAGCTCAGGAATGAACCAAGTCCATCCCTTGTGTGCATAGACACAGGCAGAATCGAGCATGTGGGATGCACGTGAAGGAGATAAGCTTAACTTAGTATAATTGATATCTCCTGATCGAAAAAGTTGCATAATTGATAAGGAGAAGGACTCCTTACTCAAAGAGAACACTATCCAAGATAAGGGAGGAGTTAGAAGTTGAGATCCCAAGTGAATGTTTGTTTTGAAGATTGACAAAGGAAGCTCAGTCATGAACCAGGTCCACCCCTTATGTGCATGGACACGGATAGGATGGAGCATGTGGGATGCACATGAAAGAGATAAGCTTAATTTGGTATAATTGATATCTCCTGATCAAAAGGGTTGCATAATTGATAAGGATAAGGACTCCTTAATCAAAGAGAACACTACCCAAGGTAAGAGAGGAGTTAGAAGTTGAGATCAACTAGAACTCTTTCACCAAGGAAGAGTAGAATTAGAACTCTAGCCATTTCTTCATCTAGTAACTCTATATATTGCAGGATGTTCTCATTCTACAGGGACACACAAAAAGGCAGAAGTTAAATGTGAATTGAGAGCAAAATAGCAAGGCATTTTGCAAGCAATCCGTATGTGATTCAAGTGTGCAAACCTAAAGCTACATGAACTATATAGAAGAACCAGTTCTAAGTGTGTGTCTTTTATTCTAGTTCAATTGAAGTAGGTGTTTTCATATTGTACCTTTCAGCTTTATCTAGAAGCAATTGTAATAGGTACTCAGAGTATTCATGTTAGAGTTAACTTGAAGTTGTCACAACAGTTAGAGGCTGCTTGCGACAATGGGATTAGAGTTAATCCTGGGTTTACAAAAGTATTTTGTTAATGCAGTTTTTGGCTCAGTGATTTAGTGAGGAGTTGGGGAAAATCATACTGAGAAGTAGGTTGTGATTTTTTCACCTTTTGAGCTAGGTGTTTTATACGTAAAATTCTTGTGTTCTTTACTTTCCGTATTTACTATTTCAGCAATAGTTGGTTAAGGAACATATAGAAGAACTCGGTCCTTCTATAATCAGTTTAAGCGAAACATTGGGTACCACACAAATCACCCCCCCCCTTTTGTGTGGTATTCAAGTTAAAATATCACTATTGGCTTTGAGTCCATTCTATTACTCCTACAAAAATACAAAATTAACATTGCAAAAAAATTAACACATAAAACAATTTAAGAAAATAATAAGACACAGTAGAATTGGGTTGCCTCCCAACATGCGCCTTATTTATAGTCGTGGCATGACTTACACCAACTTCATAACTTTTTCCTCCACCATGAAGATATAACTTGTATCCCCAACTTTGATTCACGTTTGCGATTATGATTCTAGGGTGGTGATACGAATACAAAAGAACCAGGCAAATAATGTCGCATCTTGCACTTCTTGGCATTTAAGTGATGGATGTCATTTTGTCTTCTTGGTGTTGCAAATTTTAGAATATAAGGGTCTTTTTCTTCATCTATACATATCTCCAAAGGTTCGATATCCATGTATCCATCAAAACATGATGTAGAAAAATGTTTAGAATGAGTACCAACACGCCCCAACTCTAAAACTGCATTATTTTTTATATCCTCAATAATATATACTCCCTCAACCTCGGCTTCATCAACAAGAACATGGTCTAATGATTGGTATTCTCGTTTTAGTTCCTCAATTTGGCCTAGAAGATCTTTTTCAGCTTGACACAACTAATCACTAAATTGTTGGGCATTACACGCATCAACCTTTACACTCAAATTTACATTCAAGTTGCGTACAGCAAAGCGATACCTATCAAATTCTTGTGTAATATCAACTCTCTCCCTAGACCAATCATTCACCAATGTTGTTAGTAAACAACGTCGTTTCGCATATTCTCTTAATCAATAATATTCATCACAATACCGACCATTATTCCCATACTCAAATTCAGACTTCCAAAAGGTCACGTCATGACAAGCCCAAAAATACGGGCCATAAAAGTCTTTCGTCAACCAAGTGTCTTCATCAACAACCGTATCTCCGTATATTTCATCCCCAGATGTCATACTGCGAGAACTAGACACACACTAAGAGATAATATCAAATAATTATAAAAATAAATATTTACAAAACAAAGAAAACTGTAAAGATAAAAGTAAAAGTCTAATCTAGAAAAATAGCTAGTTTCTAAGTGCCCGACAACGGCACCAAAAAGTTATTGCGGCCAAACACACACGCAAGTATACGCGGTCGTCAAGTAATAAAGGGACTAAAAGTCAGATTTCAAACCCACGAGGACTTGTGATTAACTATTAACTAAATTAGATTATCATAATTATCTAAACAAGAATTAAAGCTAGAAGTATTTGACTCTAAACTAATTAAAATAAAAGAAAAACAAATAGTGAACGTTGAACAAAAGAAGGGCAGTTTTTTATGTTATCAATGTGAAGAAAACGATCTAGGGTTGTGGGTTATCTAACATTCGTATTGTATTCTTCAATTGAATTGACTAACTAATTTATCTAATTTATTGATTGATAGGGGTAATATTGCTCATAAGAATCTGTCGAGTTCTTACTCGCCTATTTAAGCTAACCTAATGCCTATATGTCTATGCAGTTAGAATTAACAAAAACGCATTTATAATTCCTGTACATCAACCAAGAAAGGCAATTAGGTATATGTCTATCCTAACCGCGAATTCGTTCCCCGATGTCTGGGTTCAAGAACTTGCTCTACTCAATCCTATATGCAATCTAGAATTTCAATGTAATCAACCAACCGATCATTTTAACTTTTAAAAACCCGTTCCATAAAATAAAACTCCCTGAACATGCTTTTATTAATTTATGACTTGCGGGGATGGTTGGTTCGGAATTTGGAAGCGTTTGGGTTGAAATCGGAACACTTGGTTCCTTAAGTTAGCTTTAAATCGACAAGTTTGACTTCGATCAACGTTTTGAGAAAACGACACCGAAATCGGAATTTAACGGTTCCAATAGGTTCGTATGATGATTTTAGACTTGGGCGCATGTCCGAATCATGTTTAGGATAACCCGAGAGCATTTTGACGCTTAATTGTAAAAATCAACTATTTGAAGGTTTAAAATTCTTTAAATTTGTTTTGGAGTAGGATTTTGAGTAATTAAAGTCCGTTTGGAATTCCAAATTTGGGAATAGTTCCGTATAGTGATTTAAGACTTGCACGCAAATTTTCGTGTCATTCCGAGTAGTTTAAGTATATTTCGGCGCATTGGAAGTAAATTGAAGAACTTGAAATTCTTAAGTTTGAATCAATTTGGTTTAGGGTTTGATTCTTAGATTTGATGTTGTTTTACGCGTTCCGAGAGTTCGAGCAAGTCCGTTTTATGATTTCAAACCTGTTGGTATGTTCGGGCGGGGCCCGGGGGGCCCAGAGTGTTAACCGGACGAGGCTCAGATCAATTTTGGAAAATTTTGAAGAAGAGCTGAAGCCTTCTGCTTCTGGTACGTTTGCACCTACACTTGGACAGCCGCAAGTGTGACTCTCGCAGATGCGAGGTTTATACGTAGAAGCGAAAGGGGAAGGGAGGCCTGGCATCGCAGGTGCGGAATCTCGAGCTTACCCGCGAACGCGTAGGTGCGAGGAAAAAGAGCGCAAATGCGGAAACTGGGCAGTCAAGCTAAGCTCACACCTGCGAGGCTTTTCCGCAGGCATGGTACACTATCTGCAGGTGCGAAAATCACTGTTGGGCAAGGTGTGTTAAAAATCAGGGCTCAGTCATTTTGAGCCCATTGTTCTTCCATTCTTGGGCGATTTTGGAGCTTGTTGAGAGGAGCTTTCAACTAACAACTTGGAGGTAAGTTAATTCTACACCCCCTGAGTTAAATACATAGATTATAAGTAGATTATAACTAGTAAATCTTAGAAATCAAAGGTTTAGGTGAAACACCTAGATTTTTATAAAAATGAGATTTTAATCACGAAAATAGTTATGGAATTGGGTAGAAATTATATATTTGAGTTCTTGAGATTATGAGTAACGTTTCCATCCCAATATTTCTAGAATCCGGGCACGTGGGCCTGGGGTAAATTTTAAAAATTTTATCATTTTGTATAGGGTAATTTATTTTATAGATGAATTTTGAATTATTGAACATATATTAATTATTTTATACAACTTTTGGATAGTTTCGGATTTTTCAGCATTGAATCGAGAATTTGACGCAACGCGATAATCGAAAAGTGGACTTTGAGATGAGGTAAGTCTCTTGTCTAATCTTGTGAGGGGAAAATAGCCCCATAGGGATTAAATTGAATAATTGTTGCTAATTGCGGGTCCTACGTATGCACGAGGTGACGAGAGTCTATGCGTAGCTACTATAAATGCTAAAGTACGGGTAGTTTAGGACTCAAAGCATGAATTACTTGTGTAAATTATATTCCTTGATTAATTAATATTAATTGATATATATGAATATATTGTGAATTTGTTAGATAAAGATATTAAAGGATGGAAATCTCATATGATTGATTTTCTGTTTAAACCAATTAATTGTTAAAAGAAATTGTTCTCCTCCCGAATTTATCTAATAATAAATATACTCTCCTTCCGGAGGTACATAAGAAAATGTCCTCCTTTCTTATGGAGCGGGCCGAACGCCTCGGCAGGATAAATGCATATATGCATCGCACCGCACGTCCCTCGACAGTGTACACGACACTCTGGATCGGGCCGTACGTCCTAAGCAGAAATCGTGTTTAGTAATAATAATTAGACGATACTTTAATAGTTATTTCAAGCTTGCGAAGCTAATTGATAAATTGGAGAATCCTTGAAATTTAATGAATTATTATTCCTGCTTGTTAAGGCAATAAATTGTTATTCCTGTAAACGAGATTAATTGATAAATTAAAGATTATTTGAATTTAAGGAATCTAATTAATACATTGAGAATTATTGCATTTGAAGGAATTTGATTATTTTCGCTGATTAAATAAATTATTTGTAAATTCTGTAAATCATGATGATTTAAATATCCTAGTTGTATTTCAATTATTATTATTGACCCATAGTGAGTGTCAAAGTCGGTCATCTCGTCTCTACCACTTCGAGATTAGGCTTGATACTTACTGGGTACACATTGTTTACGTACTCATACTACACTTGCTGCACTTTTTGTGCAGGACCTGAGGCAAGTACTAGTGGGGGACCTATCGTCTTACACCCACACTATCCAGGGGCATAGTGGTGAGCTGCCTTTCCGAACCGTTCTGCACATACTAGTGTCTCTCCTTGTATTTTTTTTTATTTTGTCTTTTTTATTTCAGACAGTATTTGAGGTTTTGTATAATATACTAGATGCACATACACTTGTGACACCAGGTCTTGGCACACAGATTGGTAGAATTTGGGTTTTATTATTTTTCTTGGTTTTAAATTTTTTTAATATATGCTTAATTTATTAACTTGGCTTGCCTAGTTGTAGTTTGGGTGCCATCACGACCTATAGGTGAAATTGGGTCATGACATCCCACTTTCGAGTTCAATTCTAGATTCGTCGATAGTATTAAATTGGTGATAAAGCAATTAAATAATTAATCATAGGATTGAATAAATAAACCAATATGTTAAATCAAGAAAGCAAAATCAGTATCTGAATAACAACAGTTATGAAAGAACCACAACCCTAGAACGTGAAGTTTAGTTCCACAGAGACATGGTAGCCAAACAACAAATCATACAAAGAAACATAAAAATTAATAAGTTTGGTACAAGAAAGATGAAACTCTGCTTCCACGGCGTCTCTTTGCTTGTGTTTGTCTCTCAAAAACGTCCTCCTCCAAGCGTGGTTTGAGTTCTACCAATGTGAATTCTCCCTCAAAGTACGTTTAACGACCCAGCCGGTCGTTTCGAGAGTTATAGCCCCATTTTCCCCATTTTTACTTCTTTTTGTGTTATTCAGCTATATTATGTTGTATCGGGTTAGTTTGTTTGGATCCGAAAGGAACTCAGAGTGAAATGAGACACTTATTCTCATAATTGAAAAATTGAGTTAGAAAAGTGGACCAGATATGGACCTTTGTGTAGACGATCTCAGATTCGAATTATGATAATTCTAATAGCTCAGTATGGTGATTTTGGGCTTAGGAGCGTGTCCGGAATATTATTTGGAGGTCCGTAAAGGAATTAGACTTGAAATGCCGAAAGTTTAATTTTTGAAAAGTTTGACCGGAGGGTTAACTTTTTGATATCGGGGTCGGAATCCGATTCTGAAAATTAAAATACCTCTGTTATGTCATTTATGACTTGTGTGCAAAATGTGAGGTCAATCGGACATGATTTGATAGGTTCCGGAGTCGTTTGTAGAAAATAGAAATTTTAAAGTTCATTAGGCTTGAATTGGAGTGTAATTCATGGTTTTAGCGTTGTTTGAAGTGATTTGAGGGTTCGACTAAGTCCGTATGATATTTTAGGACTTGTTAGTATATTTGGTTGAGGTCCCGAGGGGCTCAGGTGAGTTTCAGATGGTTAACGGGTTGGAATTTGGACTTGGAACTCTGCTGGAAGTTGTTTGATGCACCATCTGGTTTCCTTCATCGCGTTCGCGAGTGGTGCCTCGCGTTCGCGAAGAGGAACTGAGAGGCTGGCAATATTTTCTCTTCGTGTTCGCGAAGAGAAACACGCATTCACGAAGGGTGGACTGGGTGTGCATCGCGAACGCGAGAGGTGTTACGCGTTCGCGAAGAAGAGAGGAAGCAGCCGAAGACCCTGGGCAATTGGTCTACGCGTTCGCGTAGGGGGGTGTCGCGTTCGCGTAGTGAGGGGGAACGAAGCATCACGTTCGCGATAGGTGGAATGCGTTCGCGTAGAAGGCATTGAGACAGAGGCATTTTTGTGCTTCGCGAATACGAGGGTGATGTCGCGTTCGCGAAGGAGGAATTTGGACGGGAGTTATTTTGTGCTTCGCGAACGCGAGGCACTGACCGCGTTCGCGAAGAAGAAAAGTCTGGGTAATGAGTTTAAGTTCTGAAAATGGGACTTTATCCCATTTTAAGTTTTTGACGATTTGGAGCTCGGATTGCAGGCGATTTTGGGTGATTTTCAGAGAAAACAACGGGGTAAGTGTTCTTAACTCAATATTGGTTAAATTACCCGAATCCATGGTTGTTTTTATCATTTAATTGGTAAATTGAGTTGGGCAAAATTTGAAAACCTCTTGGTTTAAATTGAAGATTTGAGGGTCGAGTTGGGGTCAGATTTTGATAAAATTGGTAATGTTAGACTCGTGGTTGAATGGGCTTCCGGATTTTGTAACTTTTGTCGGGTTCCGAGGTGTGGGCCCCACAGACGATGTTTGAGCTAATTTTCCTATTTTTATGGAAAATCATTATGTTTCTTATGGAATTAATTCCAATGAATTTTAGTGACTGAAACGAATTATTTATGACCAGATTCGGGGCGTTTGGAGACCAATTCACGAGGAAAGGACATTGTAGAATAAGAATTGCGTGGTTTCAGGTAAGTAACGATTGTAAATCTAGTCCCGAGGGTATGAAACCCCGAATTTCATATCATTTTACTACTTTTAGGTGACGCACATGCTAGGTGACGGGCGTGTACCGTTGGGAATCGGTGACTTGGTCCGTCCCGTAGGAACTGTATAGTTGCATATTTTGTTGAAACTATATGATACTCATACGTTTTAGAAAGAGTTTTTGTAAATTGGGCTGAATGCCATGTTTGGTCCTTGCGCCAGTGCTGTTTGGAACCTTAGGGGCTATTTCTTACCATCCTCTCATTATTTTCGATTTAAAATCTATACTCAGTCATGTTTATACTTGTTTACCGCATAACTCAGTTTTATGACTCTATTTTGATGCATATAAATGTCTTGGGACGAATGCCCTGTTTTACTGAAATGCCCGAGTGGCTCGAGTGGTTTATGACTGAATGAGGCCGAGGGCCTGATTTGTGAGGATGAGTGTGGATCGGGGCTGCCCGCCTGCAGCATACTTTATTATTATAGCATGTGAGTTATCCGTGTAGATTATAGCGCTTGGGCTGAAGGAGCCCCTCCGGAGTCTGTACACACCCCAGTGAGCGCAGGTACCTACTAAGTGCGAGTGACGAGTACTGAGTGAGTGGGAGGCATGAGTGGTTGTGAGGTATGCCCGAGTGGCAAGAGTGATTGTGAGGTATGCCCGAGTGTGAGGTATGCCCGAGTGGCAAGAGTGACTGTGAGGCATGCCTGAGTGGCGTGAGTGACTGTGAGGTTTGCCCGAGGGGCTATATATGAGTGATGTTCTGCCCGAGGGGCTGTTTATGATTTCATCATTTTTGCTCACCTTTGCATTGAGCCTTTGTTTGAAAAATTGTTGGAGAAATATCTTTAAATAATTTTTACTGAAACAGGTTTAAACGAGATGATTTGATTCAAACATTGATTTTTACAGCATGTTGTACTTTATTAAGATTTCATGATATAAACGTTATATGCTTTATTGCTCGTCACTACTACTCAGTCTTTATTTATTGTTGTTACTTACTGAGTTGGCGTACTCATGTTACTCCCTGCAACTTGTGTGTAGATGCAGGTGTAGCTGGACACAGTAGTGGTTATTGAGTGTTCTGGATACAGATTTTCTTGGAAATATCAAGGTAGCTGTTTGGCGATAGCGGCCCCTGCTATTCTCCCTCTTATGTTCCTCTAGTTGTATTTAGCTATTTTCCAAGCTGAGTTAGCCTTGATATTATTAGACAGATTGTAGTAGATGGTCATGACTAGTGATACTCCGATATCGGGATTTTCTTTTCCGCACTTGTGTTTTCTTTGATTTGAACTCCTTAAATGAAGGTTTTATGTTAAATAGCATTGACATTATCTTTGAAATGAAAATATCGGTTTTGTTTGAAAATGTTTGTTGATTCTAGTAACTAAACATCTGTTGTTTCATTCTCTCACAGATGGTGAGAACTCGTATTACCGGTCAAGAGGGCCAGCCATCACCAGCCAGGGCCGCGAGAGGCCGAGGCCGTGGTAGAGGCCGTGGTAGGGGCAGAGGTACAGCCCGTACAACAACTGGGGCAGTACTTGCAGATCCACCGGTTGTCCCAGATGAGGACCAGGTTCCATTTGTGATGCACCAGCTGAGGCACCACCCGTGCCTATTATGATTACAGGCCTTTAGGAGGCCCTAGCTTAGATCTTGACAGCATGTACTAGCCTTGCTTAGGTGGTCTTTATTTCGACGGCCGTAGCCACTGCTCAGGCTAGTGGAGGCACTCAGACTCCCGTCGCTCGCACACCCGAGCAAGTTATTCAGGGATTTCGGACACCGGAGGCACCACCAACCTAGCTGGTTACAGTTGCTCAGGATTATGTGGTTCCTTCTATGCCTGAGGATGATCAGCGTAGGTTGGAGAGGTTTGGGAGACTACAACCACCACCTTTCAGTGGCACAGAGAGAGAGGATGCTCAGGACTTTTTGGACAGGTATCAGAGGATACTCCATACTGCTGGTATTCTGGAGACTTGTGGGGTCTCATTCACTACCTTTCAGTTTTCTGGGGCTGTACTCAGATGATGGGAGACTAACAAGAGGCGTAGGCCTAATGGCGCAGCACCCCTTACTTGGCAGCAGTTCTCCGTGGTCTTTTTGGAGAAGTTCGTGCCTCGATCTCACAGAGAGGAGCTGCGCAGACAGTTTGAGCGGCTTTGCCAGGGTGATATGTCTGTGACATAATATGAGATGCGGTTCTCTGAGTTGGCCCATCATGCGATCTAGTTGGTTCCCACAGACAGGGAAAGGATCATGAGGTTTATTGATGGTCCCACTTATCAGCTACAGTTGCTCATGACCAGAGAGAGGGTTTCGGGTGCTACTTTTGATGAGGTTGTCGACATTGCTCGGGAGATTGAGATGGTTCGGGGTCAGGAGAGGGTTGAGAGGGAGGCCAAGAGGCCTCGTGGTCAGGGTAGATTCATCGGTGCTCCTTTTGGGGGTCAGTTCCAGCACGGTAGAGGTCGTCATTTCAGACAGGCTCAGTCAGCTCTGCCATTTCATCGGGGTGCATCATCTGGCCATGGTTCTTACAGTTCTCACTAGGGATACTCATCACTTAGTGCCCTTCCAGTCTAGAGTTCGCCCCGTGCTCCACCTGTTAAGGGCTCTTCCATGCCAGGTTTTTCTACCAGTCATCCCGGTGCTAGGGGTTTCCTTCAGTTTTTGCCGCCAA
This sequence comes from Nicotiana otophora, assembly GCA_000715115.1. Lineage (NCBI taxonomy): Eukaryota > Viridiplantae > Streptophyta > Magnoliopsida > Solanales > Solanaceae > Nicotiana > Nicotiana otophora. Next base: position 42,633 of record AWOL01S0058034.1, on the reverse strand, counting down.
CACGAGGGAGTTGTTTTGAGTGTGGGGAGCATGAGCATATATGGAGGCAGTGTCCTCGTCGTCATGGAGGTCTATCTCAGGAGAGGAGTCAGCCTCCGACTACAACACCAGTTACCTCACCACCCACCCAGTCAGCTCGGGGTGGAGGTCAGTCAGCTAGGGGTCACCCTAGAGGGGGAGGCAGATCAGGGGGTGGTCAGGCCCGTTTCTATGCTCTCCCTTCCAGACCAGATGCTATTGCTTCAGATGCAGTGATTATAGGTATTGTCTCAGTTTATCACGGGGATGCCTCAGTATTATTTGACCCTAGTTCCACGTATTAATATGTTTCCTCGTATTTCGCCCATTTTTTGGATATGCCCCGTGAGTCCTTAGTTTCATCTGTACATGTATCTACTCCTGTAGGCGATACTATTATTATGGACCATGTATATCGGTCATGTGTGGTGACTATTGGGGGTCTGGAGACCCGAGTGGATCTATTGTTGCTCAGTATGGTCGACTTTGATGTGAAATTGGGTATGGATTGGTTATCTCCATGTCATGTTGTTCTAGATTGTCACGCTAAGACTGTGACGTTGACTATGCCGGGAATTCCGAGGGTTGAGTGGAGCGGTTCTGTAGATTACGTACCAAGTAGGGTGATTTCATATTTGAAGGCTTAGCGCATGGTTGAGAAGGGTTGCCTATCTTATTTGGCTTTTGTGAGAGATGTTAGTGCAGAGACTCCTGTCATTGATTCTGTTCCGGTGGTACGTGATTTTCTGGATGTATTTCTTGCAGACCTGCCGGGCATGCCGCCTGACAGGGATATTGACTTTGGTATTGATTTGGTGCCGAGCACTCAGCCTATTTCTATTCCACCGTATCGTATGGCACCGGCAAATTTGAAGGAATTGAAAGAACAGTTTCAGGAACTCCTTGATAAGGGGTTTATTCGGCCTAGTGTGTCACCTTGGGGTGCACCGGTTCTATTTGTGAAGAAGAAGGATGGTTCCATGAGAATGTGTATTGATTACAGGTAGTTGAACAAGGTCACATTCAAGAAAAAGTATCCTTTGCCTCGTACTGATAATTTATTCGACCAGCTTCAGGGAGCGACGGTGTTCTGCAAGATCGATTTGAGGTCCGGTTATCACCAGCTGAAGATTCGGGATTCAGATATTCTTAAGACAGCTTTCAGGACCTGATATGGCCATTATGATTTATTGGTGATCTCTTTTGGGCTGACCAATGCCCCCAACAACATTCATGCATTTGATGAACAATGTATTTCAACCCTATTTGGACTCATTCGTCGTTGTATTCATTGATGACATCCTGGTGTACTCTCGTAGCCAGGAGGAGCACGCTCAGCATTTGAGGATTGTATAACAGAGATTGAGGGAGGAGAAGCTTTATGCAATGTTCTCCAAGTGTGAGTTTTGGCTCAGTTCAGTAGCATTCTTGGGACACGTGGTGTCCAGCGAGGGTATTCAGGTGGATCCGAAGAAGATAGAGGCGGTGCAGAGTTGGCCTAGACCGTCCTCAGCTACGGAGATTAGGAGCTTTCTTGGTTTTGGTGGGTTACTACCGTCGCTTTGTGGAGGGATTTCCATCTATTGCATCGCCCTTGACCAAATTGACCAAAAAGGGTGCTCCATTCAGGTGGTCGGATGAATGTGAGGAGAGCTTTCAGAAGCACAAGACTGCTTTGACCACAGTTCCAATGTTAGTTTTGCCATCTGCTTCAGGTTCTTACACCGTGTATTGTGATGCGTCGAGGATAGGCATTGGTTGTGTTTTGATGCGTGTCCGGAATATTATTTGGAGGTCCGTAGAGGAAATAGACTTGAAATGCCAAAACTTTAAGTTCTGAGAAGTTTGATCGGGGTGTTGACTTTTTGATATCGGGGTCGAAATCCGATTCTGAAAATTGGAATACCTCTGTTATGTCATTTATGACTTGTGTGCAAAATGTGAGATCAATCGAACATGATTTGATAGGTTCCAGAATCGTTTGTAGAAAATAGAAATTTCAAAGACCATTAGGCTTGAATTGGGGTGTAATTCATGGTTTTATCGTTGTTTGAAGTGATTTGAGGGTTCGACTAAGTCCGTATGATGTTTTAGGACTTGGTATATTTGGTTGAGGTCCCGAGGAGCTCGGGTGAGTTTCGGATGGTTAACGGGTTAGATTTTGGACTTGGAACTCTGCTTGAATATTTCTCATGCACCATCTGGTTTCCTTCATCGCGTTCGCGAGTGGAGCCTCGCGTTCGCGAAGAGGAACTGAGAGGCTGGCAATATTTTCTCTTCGCGTTCGCGAGGAGATGCACGTGTTCGCGAAGGGTGGACTGGGAGTGCATCGTGAACGGGAGAGGTGTTACGCGTTCACGAAGAAGAGAGGCCGCGTTCGCGAAGAAGAGAGGAAGCAGCCGAAGAGCCCAATCAATTGGTCTACGCATTCGCGTAGGGGGGTGTCGCATTCACGTAGTGAGGGGGAACGAAGCATCGCGTTCGTGATGGGTTGAATGCGTTCGCGTAGAAGGCATTGAGGCATAGGCATTTTTGTGCTTCGTGAATGCGAGGGTGATGTCGCGTTCGCGAAGGAGGAATTTGGACGGGAGTTATTTTGTGCTTCGCGAACGCGAGGCACTGACCGTGTTTGCGAAGAAGAAAACTCTGGGCAGTGAGTTTTCCGTTTTTGACGATTTGGAGCTCGGATTTGAGGCGATTTTGGGTGATTTTCAGAGGAAAGAACGGGATAAGTATTCTTAGCTCAATATTGGTAAAATTACCCGAATCCATGGTTGTTTTTATCATTTAATTGATAAATTGAGTTGGGAAAAGATTGAAAACCTCTTGGTTTAAATCTTATTTGATAAAATTGGTAATGTTAGACTCGTGGTTGAATGGGCTTCCGGATTTTGTAACTTTTGTCGAGTTCCGAGGTGTGGGCCCCACGGGCGATGTTTGAGCTAATTTTCGTATTTTTATGGAAAATCATTATTTTTCTTATGGAATTAATTCCAATGAATTTTATTGACTGAAACGAATTATTTATGACCAGATTCGGGGCGTTTGGAGACCAATTCACGAGGAAAGGACATTGTAGAATAAGAATTTCGTGGTTTGAGGTAAGTAACGATTGTAAATCTAGTCCCGAGGGTATGAAACCCCGGATTTCATATCATTTTACTACTTTGAGGTGACGCACATGCTAGGTGACGGGCGTGTGGGCGTGCACCGTTGGGAATCAGTGACTTGGTCCGTCCCGTAGCAACTGTAAAGTTGCATATTTTGTTGAAACTATATGATACTCATATGTTTTAGAAAGAGTGTCTGTAAATTGGGCTGAATGCCATGTTTGGGCCTTGCGCCAGTGCTGTTTCTTACCATCCTCTCATTGTTTTCGATTGAAAATATATACTCAGTAATGTGTATACTTGTTTACCGCATAACTCAGTTTTATGACTCTATTTTGATGCATATAAATGTTTTGGACCGAATGGCCTATTTTACTGAAATGCCCGAGTGGTTGAGTGGTTTATGACTAAGTGAGGCCGAGGGCCTGATTTGTGAGGATGAGTGTGGATCAGGGCTTCCCACCTGTAGCATACTTTATTATTATAGCACGTGAGTTGTCTGTGCAGCACGTGATTTGTCCATGCAGATTATAGCGCTTGGGCTGAAGGAGCCCCTCCAGAGTCTGTACACACCCACAGTGAGCGCTGATACCTACTGAGTGCGAGTACCGAGTGCTGAGTTACTGGGAGTCATGAGTGATTGTGAGGTATGCCCGAGTGGCAAGAGTGATTGTGAGGTATGCCCGAGTGGCACGAGTGATTGTGAGGTATGCCCGAGTGGCAAGAGTGATTGTGAGGTATGCCCGAGTGGCACGAGTGATTGTGAGGTATGCCCGAGTGGCAAGAGTGATTGTGAGGTATGCCCGAGTGGCACGAGTGATTGTGAGGTATGCCCGAGTGGCAAGAGTGATTGTGAGGTATGCCCGAGTGGCACGAGTGATTGTGAGGTATGCCCGAGTGGCAAGAGTGATTGTGAGGTATGCCCGAGTGGCACGAGTGATTGTGAGGTATGCCCGAGTGGCAAGAGTGATTGTGAGGTATGCCCGAGTGGCACGAGTGATTGTGAGGTATGCCCGAGTGGCAAGAGTGATTGTGAGGTATGCCCGAGTGGCACGAGTGATTGTGAGGTATGCCCGAGTGGCAAGAGTGATTGTGAGGTATGCCCGAGTGGCACGAGTGATTGTGAGGTATGCCCGAGTGGCAAGAGTGATTGTGAGGTATGCCCGAGTGGCACGAGTGATTGTGAGGTATGCCCGAGTGGCAAGAGTGATTGTGAGGTATGCCCGAGTGGCACGAGTGACTGTGAGGTTTGCCCGAGGGGCTGTATATGAGTGATGTTCTGCCCGAGGGGCTGTTTATGATTTCATTATTTTTTATCACCTTTGCATTGAGCCTTTGTATGAAAAACTGTTGGAGAAATATCTTTAAATGATTTTTACTGAAACCGGTTTAAACGAGATGATTTGATTCAAACACTGATTTTTAAAGCATGTTGTACTTTACTGAGATTTCATGATATGAACGTTATATGCTTTATTGCTCCTCATTACTGCTCAGTCTTTATTTATTGTTGTTACTTACTGAGTTGGTGTACTCATGTTACTCCATGCACCCTGTGTGCAACTTCAGGTGTAGCTAGACACAGTAGCGGTTATTGAGTGTTCTGGTTGCAGATTTGCTTGGAAATAGCAAGGTAGGTGTTTGGCGATCGTAGCCCTTGCTCTTCTCCCTCTTATCTTCCTTTAGTTGTATTTAGCTATTTTCCAGGCTAAGTTAGCCTTGATATTGTTAGATAGATTGTAGTAGATGCTCATGACTAGTGACACCCCTATGTCGGGCTTTTCTTTTCCGCACTTTTTTTATTTGAACTCCTTAAATGAAGGTTTTATGTTAAATAGCATTGACATTATCTTTGAAATAAAAATATCGGTTTTGTTTGGAAATGAGTCGGCTTGCCTAGTTTCACTATAGGCGCCATCATGACAGGTTAGGTTTTTTGGGTCGTGACGTGACAATATGTTAGATCTCCTCTAAATTAGGTTTATAACCCCTTTTATACGAGTTAGGATCGTGTAGGGCTGGGGTAGTGCCTCGCGCTGGTCCTAGCGGTGAGTCCTACAGCCAGGTACGTTTCTTTATGCCTTCTCTCACTATTTGATTTGAATTGTATTTCTCCTTTGTTCTTGTCTCCAACCTGGGGGGACAAAAACCAAAGGGTGTCCCCCTTTTGTTTTCATTCGTTTATTTTCCTTCTTTTTTTCTTCTGTGTTTTATTTAATTTTGCTCCAAATCTCTTCATCTTCACACTGCTTTATTTTACACAGTTAAAATATAATATTAAGCATAAAATTATATAATTAATACTCAAACGATGATTAAAAGTGCTATAATGTGAGGCAATAATAGTTAAATATATGCATTTCTGACCGAACATCAACACCCCATACTTAGAATCTTGCTCATCCTCGAGTAAGCATTAAAACCACTGTCAATAAATCAAGCCTAGGAATACCACCACTTCGGTTGATACTAACAATTTGGCCATATAGCAACTCAAACCATCAGATATACACTTCCTGATCATCGTGCAATACATACAAGTTACAAATTCATTATCATCAATCATGTTGCGGCGTGCAACCCGATCCTCCAATATATTCATTATCATCAATCCTGTTGCGGCGTGCAACCCGCTCCTCCAACGTATTCATTTACCAATTTTTATAGGAGAAATTTGTCCAATAAATGTAACAATTAATATAAAATTATAAGACAACATACATACAATACTTGTGATTTAATTATGAAACAAACAATGACAAATAGCAAATTATTAAGAAGATCAGGGAGAAAATAGGCAGTTTAATATTTAATATGCTAAATGTCAAATAACAATTAAAACACATAATTCAAATAGCCTGTAACAATTAATGCAGGAATTCAAGAATTAATATTTGACAAAGAATAGGAGAGAAATAATTATTATAATAATTAATTTATGATTTAAAACAATTTATGATTTTTAAAGTAAGCAGGCAAACAATTAATTTGACGACGTATAGACACTCGTTACCTTGTCTATACATCGTTCACATGCAATTCACATAACAAATAATTTAAGGGTTCTATTCTCTCAAGTCAAGGTTAACCACGACACTTACCTCGCTTTGCAAATTCTAATCAGTTATTCAACCACAACTTTTCCATTTAAATTTGTCTCTGAAAGCTTCAAATCTTTTCACAAAAAATTCAATATACTCAATACGAATAATATGAGTTAATTCCATAAGAATTTACTAATTTTTCGGATAAAAATCCAAAATTCATTAAAATATTCGGTAGTGGGACCCACATCTCAAATCTAAGAAAAACTTACGAAATCCAAAGACCCATTCCGAGACGAGTCCAACCATATAGAAATTATCCAATTCCGGTGTCAAAAATGGACCTTCAAATCTTAAATTTTTGTTTTTGGAAGATTTTAGAAAAATCTGATTTTTCTTCCATAAATTTACGGATTCATGATATAAATGAGTATGAAATCATGAAATATAATCAATATAGGATGAGGAACACTTACCCCAATGTTTTCCCGTGAAAATCGCCCACAATCGCCTCATGAGGTTTTTAGGTTTTGAAGATTTGGGAAATGAATCAAAAATCCCGTCCACAAGTCATTTTGTTCAGCTGCAGGTGTCGCAATTGCGACCTGAGCTTCGCAAAAGCTCGCAAATGCGAAGAAACACTCGCAATTGCGATGCCCTTCACAATCCCGCTGCCTTCGCAAATGCGAAGATTATGTCGCATTCTACAATTGGCCCTTCACAATTGCGAATATAAACTCGCAATTGCTAAAACTGCTAGCCTAGGATTTCTTCGCAATTGCGATAAAAATTACGCAATTACCATACCTGCTTAGTTCGCATTTGCGATGCCTGATCTCATAATTGCTAGATCAGAGGCCTGTAACAGGTTCAGTTATACCAGCAAAATTTTCTAAGTTCAAAATATACCATGGCCTATCCGAAACTCACTCGAGTCCCTCGGGACCTTATCCAAATATCCCAAAAGTCCCGTAACATCATACAGACTTACTAGGGGTCTCAAATCACATCAAATAACATCGAAATTGCAATTCGCACCTCGATTCAGACTTTAAGTTTTTAAACTTTTCAATTTGCAATCCTCGTGCCAAAACATATTAAATGAATCCATAATGACTTCAAATTTGGCACACAAGTCATAAATGACATAACGGAGCTGTTCAAATTTCTAGAATCGGATTCCGGCTCCGATATCAAAAAGTCAACCCCATGGTCAAACTTGGAATCTTTAGACTTTAAATTGCTAGTTCTATTAAATGGTGATAATTTGAATTAGGGACCTCCAAATTAAATTCTGGGCATACGCCTAAGTCCCAAATCACGATAAGAGCTATCAGAACTGTCAAAACACTGATCCGGGTCCGTTTGCTAAACATGTTGACCAAAGTCAACTCATTTGAGTTTTAAAGATCTATTTCACATTTTAATTCATTTTTTACATAAAAACTTTCCGTAAAATTATACGGACAGTGCACGCAAGTCGAGGAATAATAAGCGGTGCTTTTCGAGGTCATAGAACACAAAATTACTTATTAAATTTAAATATGACATTTTGGGTCATCACATTCTCCACCTCTAAAATAAACGTTCATCTTCGAACGGAGTTAGAAAAAGTACCTGAGCTGGAGAAAAGGTATGGATATTTACTCCGCATGTCCGACTCGGACTCCCAGGTAGATGCATCTACCGGATGACCTCTCCATTACACCCGAACCGAAGAATAACTCTTAGACCTCAATTTTTGGACTTGCCGGGCTAGAATAACCACCGGCTCCTCCTCGTAAGTCAAATCTTTATCCAATTGGACAGAGCTGAAATCTAACACATGGGATGGATCACCATGAAATTTTCGGAGCATAGACACATGGAACACAGGATGAACCACTGATAAACTAGGTGGTAATGCAAGCCTGTAGGCTACTTCACCCACCCTTTCAAGAATTTCAAAGGGTTCGATATACCTAGGGCTCAACTTTCCCCTCTTCCCGAACCTCTTTACACCTTTCATAGGTGAAACCCGGAGCAATATTCTTTCTCCAACCATGAATGCAATATCACAAAATTTACGATCGGTATAAGTCTTTTGCCTAGACTGAGCTGTGCGAAGTCGATCCTGAATAATCTTGATGTTATCCAAGGCATCGTGTACTAAATCGGTACCCAACAACCGAGCCTCTCCTGGTTCAAACCAACCAACTGGCGATCAACATCGCGTTCTGTATAATGCCTCATATGGAGCCATCTGAATGCTCGACTGGTAGCTATTATTATAAGCAAACTCCGCAAGTGGCAAGAAATGATCCCAAGAACCTCCAAAGTCTATAACACAAGCGCAAAGCATATCTTCCAATATCTGAATAGTGCGCTCTGACTGTCCATCATTCTGTGGATGAAATGCCGTACTCAACTCCACCCGCATGCCTAACTCACGCTGTACAACCCTCCAGAATTGTGAGGTAAACTGCGTACCTCGATCTGAAATAATAGACACGGGCACACCGTGAAGGCGGACAATCTCACGAATGTAAATTTCAGCTATCCTCTCTGAAGAATAGGTAACTGCCACTGGAATGAAATATCCTGACTCGGTCAACCTGTCCACAATGACCCAAACTGCGTCAAATTTTCACTGAGTCCATGGGAGCCCAAAAACAAAATCCATAGTGATACGCTCCCACTTCCATGTAGCTATTTCTATCTTCTGAAGTAAACCACCAGGTCTCTGATGCTCATACTTAACTTGCTGACAATTCAGACACCAAGCTACATATGCAACTATATCCTTTTTCATTCTCCTCCAACAATAATATTGCCGCAAATCTTGATACATTTTAGCGGTACCTCGATAAATAGAATACATGGAATTGTGTGCCTCTTCAAGTATTAATTCACAAAGCCCATCCACATTAGGCACACAAATACGGCCTAGTATTCGCAGAACTCTATCTTCCCCCACAACAACCTATTTGGCATCACCGTGCCGCACCGTGTCCTTAAGGACAAGTAAGTGAGGATCATCATACTGCCTCTCTCTGATGCACTCATATAAAGAAGACCGAGCGGTTGTGCAAGCTAGAACCCGTCTGGGTTCGGAAACATCTAACCTCACGAACTGATTAGCCAAAGTCTGAACATCTGCAGCTAATGGCCTCTCACCAACCGGGAATATACGCAAGACTGCCCATACTCACAACCTTTCTACTCAAAGCATCAGCCACCACATTGGCCTTTCCGGGGTGATATAAAATGGTGATATCATATTCTTTCAACAACTCCAACCATCTTCTCTGCCTCAAATTAAGATCTTTTTATTTGAACAGATACTGAAGGCTACGATGATCAGTAAATACCTCACGCGAGACACCATAGAGGTAATGCCTTCAAATCTTCAGTGCATGAACAATGGCTGCCAATTCTAAGTCTTGAACAGGATAATTCTTCTCGTGAACTTTCAACGGCCGTGACGCATATGCAATTACCTTGCCATCTTGCATTAATATTGCACCAAGCCCAATGTGAGATGCGTCACAATATACCGTATACAATCCTGAACCTATGGGTAATACCAACACTAGCGTCGTAGTCAAAGCGGTCTTGATCTTTTGAAAGCTCAACTCACACTTATCTGACTATCCCAATGGGACACCTCTATGGGTCAATCTGGTCAATGGGCTTGCTATAGATGAAAACCCTTCCACGAACCGACGATAATAACCTGCTAAACCCAGGAAACTCTGGATCTCTATAACTGAAGTAGGTCTAGGCCAATTCTGAACAGCCTCAATCTTCTTAGGATCCACCTTTATGCCTTCTTCCGATACAACATGCCCCAAAAAGGTAACTGAGTCTAACCAAAACTCACATTTTGAAAACTTGGCATATAACTGATTATTCTTCAAAGTGTGAAGCACACTTCGAAGATGCTGCTCATGCTCCTCTCGACTACTGGAGTAAATTAAGATATCATCAATGAATACAACCACAAAAGAGTCCAAATAAGGCTTGAACACCCGATTCATCAAATTCATAAACGCCACTGGGGCATTTGTCAACCCAAATGGCATCACTAGGAATTCTTAATGCCCATACCTAGTTCGAAAAGCTGTTGTAGGGACATCAGATGCCCTAATCGTCAATTGATGGTAACTTGACCTCAAATCGATGTTTGAAAATACCTTGGCACCCTTAAGCTGATCATATAAGTCATCAATTCTTGGCAGCGGATATTTGTTTTTGATAGTGGCTCAGTTCAACTGCCGATAATCTATACACATCCACATAGAGCCATATTTCTTCTTTACAAATAATACTGGTACACCCCAGGGCGAGACACTAGGTCTATTGAATCCTTGATCAAGCAAGTCTTGCAATTGCTCTTTTAATTCTTTCAACTCCAGTGGGGCCATACGATATGGTGGAATAGAAATGGGCCGAGTGCCCGGAGCCAAATCAATACAGAAATCAATATCTCTGTTGGGTTGCATCCCCGGCAGATCTGCAAGAAATACTTCTGGAAATTCATGAACAACTGGTACTGAGTCCATAAAAGGAACATCCGCACTGGGATCGGGAATATAAGCCAAATAGGCTAGATACCCTTTCTCTACCATACGCCGAGCTTTCATATAAGAAATAACCCTGCTGGCAAAATGACCGGGAGTTCCTTTCCACTCTAACCGAGGTAACCCCGGCATAACTAGGGTCACTGTCTTGGCATGACAATCCAATATAGCATGATAAGGGGACAACCAATCCATACCCAAGATGACATCAAAATCTACCATATCAAGAAGTAGAAGTTCCACACTAGTCTCAAGATTACCAATAGTAACCATACACGAACGATAGGCATGATCTACTACAACAGAGTCTCCCACCGGTGTAGATACATATACAAAAGCACTCAAAGAATCACAAGGCACAACCAAATATGAAGCAAAATAGGATGACATATAGGAATAAGTAGATCCTGGATCAAACAGAACTGAATCATCTCTATGGAAAACTGGAATAATACCTGTGATCACAGCATCAGATGACTCGGCCTCAGGCCTAGCTGGAAAAGCATAAAATTGGGGCTGGGCCCCACCAATCTGAACTGCATCTCTGGGATGACCTCTAACTGGCTGGCCTCCACCTCTAACGGTCTGACTTTCACCTCTAATGGCCTGACCTCCACCTTTAGCTGCCTGACCCCTACCTCTAGCTGGCTGAGCAGGCGGTGAGGCAACCGGTTCCGGTATGATGGCACGAGAATCCTGCCGAGATCTGTTACTCGCCAATGTAGGGCAATACCTCCTGATGTGACCAATGTTACCACCCTCATAACACCCATCGTGATGCCATGGATGCTGAAGCTGAAGCTGACCCAGATGGTCCGGATAACCACCTTAGTATTTTTGGAATGGTGGTGCACTAATAAGAGCTGAATGTGCACCAAATGCTGGCTGACCAGAGTAAGGCATAATAGGACCGTGACTCCCTAAAGCACCGAGAGATACATAAAGTGCTAAATGAAACGGTCTGGGAGGATGACCCCTACCAAAATTACCCCTATCTCAAGAAGAGGCAACACTGAAACCATCGAACTAACGAGGCCTCTTATCGGACATCTGCTCTCTTTCATGTGCAAAAACCATCTCGATCCTCCTTGCAACATTAGCAGCCGCCTAAAAGGAGATCTCACTTCCGGTCTCCTTGGCCATCTGAAGTCTGATAGGGTGAATGAGTCCCTCAATAAACTCTCTCACTCTCTCTCCCTCCGTATGTAGTAAAAGGAGAGCATGACGGGCCAAATCCACAAAACAAGACTCATGCTGAGTAACAGTTATACTGCCCTGCTGTAGACGCTCAAATTGCTTACGGAATTCCTCCCTCAGTATGATAGGAAGGAACTTCTCCAGAAATTGCTGAGAGAACTGCTCCCAGGTAAGAGCAAGGGATCCGACTGGTCGGGTTAATGTATAATCTCTCCACCACCTCTTGGCGGAACTCGTCATCTGAAATACAGCAAAATCAACCACATTGGTCTCAACTATACCCATGTTCCGCAACACCTCATGGTAGCGTTCAAGATAATCTTGTGGGTCCTCAGAAGTTGTACCACTGAAGTGAACTGGAAAGAGCTTAGTAAACTTATCCAGTCTCAATAAGTCCTCAAAAGACATGGCGGGCCTATCACCGGTCTGTGCCACAATAACTGGCTGAACTATCCCAATTGGCGGGGCTGCTGGAGCCTGATTCTGGGGAGCCATCTGCTCCGGAGCGGGAGTAGTGGGAGTTTGTGCTCCTCCCCCAGCCTGTGAGATGGCCGGTGCCACTGGAAATGTATCATTCGGGGACACGCCCTCCATAAGACGTACCAAATGGACTAGAGTGTCCTGAAGTACTAGAGTGGCTATGAATCCTTCCTGGACCTGAACTGGTCCAACTGGTACATTCTGAACTGGAACCTACTCCTGAAGCTCCACCTGAGGTTCTATAACAGGTGCAGCGGCTCGATCTCTGGACTGAGCTCTACCTCGGCCTCTGCCTTGGCCTCTAGCATGACCTCGACCTCGACCTCGACCTCGACCTCTACCCCTGGCCATTGTTGCCACCGGGGGTTCTAGTCCCTGTCCATTGGTAGAGGTATTACGTGTTCTCACCTTCTACGAGACAATAAGAGTAGAATGATTCAATCATCGATGATAAAATAAAATCGCACGAAAGAATAAGAAAGAAGTGATATTGTTCCTAAACTTCATAGCCTCTGAGAGATAAGTACAGACGTCTCCGTACCAATCCTTCAGACTCTACTAAGCTTGCTCGTGACTCGTGAGACCTATGTAACCTACTGTTCTGATACCAACTGTCACGACCTGAAATTCCCACCTTCGGACCATGATGACGCCTAACATTTCACTTGCTAGGCAAGCCAATGTTAGAATAATATTAACTATTTTTAAAATAATTTTAAATTTATTAGTAACAAGGAAGAAAATGCAGAAGCAAAGTTTGAAATAATCCATCAAAACAACAGTGTCTAAATACCATCCCAGAATTGATGTCACAAGTACACGAGCTTCTAGAATAAATACAAATAAAGGTCTGAATAAAATAAAGCTGTCTGAAAATAAACACATAGCTAAAGTAAAATAGACAGGTACTTCAGAACTGTGGACGCCATGCAGTTATACCTCAAGTCTCCTCTGGTAGCTGAAATCCGAGCAAGTTTATGGTACGCTGCTGGGACCAACTTCAAAATCTGCACAAGAAGTGCAGAGTGTAGTATCAGTACAACCGACCCCTTGTACTGGTAAGTGCTGAGCCTAACCTCGACGAAGTAGTGACGAGGCTAAGGCGGGTCACTTACATTAACCTGTACGCAATATTAGTAACAACAACAATAATAGAAATAGTGCCGGTAACTCATTCATAATAATTAAAGCCAACTCAGCAGTCATAACCAATTATTATTTTTATCAATTCTATTGCAGCGTACAACCCACTCTCACAATATATTCACATTCAATTATGTTGCAGCGTACAACTCGCTCTCCCAATATATTCACATTCGGTTCTGTTGCGGCGTGCAACCCGCTTATAGGAGACATTTTCCCAATAAATGTAACAATTAAAATAAAATTATAAGACAACAAACATACAATTCTTATGATTTAATTATGAAACAAACAATGACAAATAGCAAATTATTATGGAAATCAGGGAGAAAATAGGCAGTTTAATATTTAATATGCTAAATGTCAAATAACAATTAAAACACATAATTCAAATAGCATGTAACAATTAATGCAGGAATTCAAGAATTAATGTTTGACAAAGAATAGGAGAGAAACAATTATTATAATAATTAATTTATGATTTAAAATAATTAATAATTTTTCAAGTAAGCAGGCAAACAATTAATTTGACGACGTGTAGACACCCGTCACCTCGCCTATACGTCGTTCACATGCAATTCACATAACAAATAATATAAGGGTTATGTTCCCTCAAGTCAAGGTTAACCACGACACTTACCTCGCTTTGCAAATTCCAATCAATTATTCAACCACAACTTTTCCTTTTAAATGTTTCTCCGAAAGCTTCAAATCTATTCACAAACAATTCAATACACTGAATACGAATAATAGGAGTTAATTCCATATGAATTTACTAATTATCCGGATAAAAATCCAAAATTTATTAAAATATTTGGCAGTGGGACCCACGTCTCAAATCTCGGAAAAAGTTATGAAATTCGAACACCCATCCCGAGACAAGTCCAACCATAAAGAAATTATCCAATTCCGATGTCAAATGGACATTCAAATCTTAAATCTTTATTTTTAGAAGATTTTAGAAAAATCTGATTTTTCGTCCATAAATTCACGGATTCATGATATAATGTATGAAATCATTAAATATAATCAATATAGGATAAGGAATACTTATCTCAATGTTTTCCCATGAACATCACCCAAAATCGCCTCTTGAGGTTTTTAGGTTTTGAAGATTTGGGAAATGATTCAAAAATCCCGTCCAAAAGTCATTTTGTTCATCTGTAGGTGTCGTAATTGCGACCTGAGCTTCGCAAATGCGAAGAAACACTCACAATTGTGATGCCCTTCACAATCCCATTGCCTTCGCAAATGCGTAGATTATGTCGCATTTGCGACAATTGGCCTTCGCACTTGCGAAGCTAAACTCGCAATTGCGAGAACTGCTGGCCTAGGCTTTCTTCGCAATTGCGATAAAAATCTCGCAATTGCCATACCTTCTTGGTTAGCATTTACGATGCCTGATCTCGCAATTGCGAGATCAGAGGCCTGCAACAGGTTCAGTTATACCAACAAAAGTTTCTAAGTTCAAAACATCCGATGGCTTATCCGAAACTCACCCGAGCCCCTCTGGACCTTATCCAAATATCCCAACAAGTCCCGTAATATCATACGGCCTTACTCAGAGTCTCAAATCACATCAAATAAAATCGAAATTGCAATTCACACCTCGATTCGGACTTTGAGTTTTTAAACTTTTCAATTTGCAAACCTCGTGCCAAAATATATTAAATGATTCCGGAATGACTTCAAATTTGGAACACAAGTCATAAATGACATAGCAGAGCTGTTCAAATTCCATAATCGGATTCCGGCTCCGATAGCAAAAAGTCAACCCCGTGGTCAAACTTGAAATCTTTAGCCTTTAAATTGCTAGTTCTGTTAAATGGTCATAATTTGAGCTAGGGACCTCCAAATTAAATTTCGGGCATACGCCCAAGTCCCAAATCACGATACGGAGCTACCGAAACTGTCAAAATATTGATCCGGGTCCATTTGCTAAAACTGTTGACCAAAGTCAACTCAGTTGAGTTTTAAAGCTCTATTTCACATTTTAATTCATGTTTTACATAAAAACTTTCCGAAAAATTGTACGGACTGCGCCGCAAGTCAGGGAATGATAAGTGGTGATTTTCGAGGTCTTAGAACACAGAATTACTTAATAAATTTAAAAATAATATTTTGGGTCATCACACCGATGCACAAAGAAAAACCAAGGGGGATTATTATTTTTGGATTTTTTATTGGACCTTAATCCCTAAAGAAAGCTGTCCACAAAATCTATCGGCGGTAAAAGTCCAATTTTTTTTTTCTTTTTTCTTTTTTATTATTATTTTTTTATTTTTTACAAAAATCTCTACACTAAAAAACAGTACTACAACTAAGCTAGGATAACACAGCAAATCACTCAGACAATCTCCTCACCCTACACTTACAATTGTGCAATGTCCTCAATGCACACTGTAGATAAATAAATAGAGGATAAAAGAGACTCTTTGGTAGGCCAAAGGCCGAAGTATTAGCAGCTCACGGGATACTCAGACTTCTCTCAAATATGGTCCTTTGTACGGGCACCCCACACTTAGTTCCAACCATCTGCTCGATTTTTCACATACCTATTGGCTTTGACTCCATACTCTTACTCCTACAAAAATAACATTACGAACAAAATAACACATAAAACAATTAAACAAAATAAAAACAATTAGTAGAATTAGGTTGCCTCCCAACAAGCGCCTTATTTATAGTCGTGCCACGACTTACACAAACTTCATCACTTTTTCCTCCACCTTGAAGATATAAATTGTATCCCCAACTTTGATTCAAGTTTGCGATTATGATTCTGGGATGGTGGTACGAATACAAAAGAACCAAGCAAATAATTTCGCATCTTGTACTTCTTGGCATTTAAGTGAGGGATGTCGTTTTGTCTTCTTGGTGTTGTAAATTTTATTATATAAGGGTCTTGTTCTTCATCTATACATCTCTCCAAAGGCTCGATCCAAACATAATATAGAAAAATATTTAGAATGAGGACCAACATAGTCCCTCAACCTCGACATCATCAACAAGAACATGGTCTAATGATTGGTATTCTCATTTCAGTTCCTCAATTTAGCCTACAAGATCTTTTTTAGCTTCACACAACTCATCACTAAATTGTTGGGCATTACATGCATCAACCTTTGCACTCAAATCTACATCCAAGTTGCCCACATTCAAGCCAAACCTGTCAATTTCTTGTGAAAGATCAACTCTCTTCTTAGACTAATCATTCACCAACGTTGTTAGTAAACAACGTGGATCTGTATATTTTCTTAATCGATAATATTCGTCACAATACCAAACCTTACTCCTATACTCTAATTCAGCCTTCCAAGAGGTCAGGTCATGACAAGCCCAAAAAGACGGGCCATAAAATTCTTCCGTCAACCAAGCGTCTTCATCAATAACCTTATCTCCGTATATTTCATCCCCAGATGTCATGCTGAGAGAACTAGACACACACTAAGAGAAAATATCAAATAATTATAAAAATAAATATTTACAAAACAAAAAAAATGTAAAGATAAAAGTAAAAGTCTAATCAATAAAAATATCTAATTTCTAAGTCCCCAACAACAACGCCAAAAATGTGTTGTGACAAAACGCACATGCAAGTATGCGTGGTCATCAAGTAATAAAGTGACTAAAAGTCGGATGTCAACACACGAAGACTTATGATTAACTATTTACTAAATTAGACTCTCCTAATTATCTAAACAAGAATTAAACCTAGAAGTATTTGACTCTGCACTAATTAAAATAAAGGAAAAACAAAGAGTGAACATTGAACGAAAGAAGAGCAGATTTTTATATTATCAATGCAATAAAACCGATCTAGGGTTATGGGCCGTCTAACAATCCTATTGCATTCTTCAATTAAATTAACTAACTAACTTCTCTAGTTTATTGATTGACAAGGTGTAATGACCCAACCGGTCGTTTTGAGTATTTGCACTTTGCTTGGTAATTTACGGACATGAGTAGCTATGTATGATGCATTATGACTTATGTGAATCATCGATTTTGATTTTCAGGTTATTCAGAATCAAATTGGAAGAATGGATTTCATTGTTGAAGCTTTAAATTGGGAGAGTTGATCAAGTTTGACTTTTTATGAATTTGAACCCGGAACGGAGTTTTGATTGTTCCATTAGCTCCTTTGGGTTATTTTGGATTTAGGAGTGCGTCTGAAGTATGATTCGGAAGTCCAAGTTTGACTGGGGGTTGACTTTTTGATATCGGGGTCAGAATTCAATTTTGGAAATTGAAATAGGTCCGTAATGTGAAATGTTATGTGTGTGCAAAATTTGAGCTCAATAGGATGTAATTTGAAAGATTTCGGCATCGGTTGTGGAAGTTGAAGTTTCAAAATTCATAGACTTTGATTTGAGGTGTGATTCATTATTTAGATGTTGTTATGCGTGATTTGAAGCCTTGAGTAGTTCCGTGTTATGTTATTGGACTTGTTATTATATTCGGACAGGGTCCCGAGTGGCTCGGATGAGTTTTGGATGAGGTTCATATAATTTTCACTTTATGTGCAAAGCCAAAGGCTGCTGGTTCTGGTATGATCGCACCTGCGATTGGTTTGCACAGGTGCGATGGCCGCAAGAAGTGACAAAGGCGTCACAGATGCGAGATGAGAGCTGGATGAGGAGGACCACATAAGCGTAGATTTGGGCGCATATGCGATGCCGCAGGTTCTGCAGCTCGAGCGCAGGTGCAGAGTTGGAGGGTGTTAGCTGAGGTCGCACGTGCGATGGGATTTTCGCACATGCGATTGTGCCGATGTGGGCAGTGATTCAGAGAAAGGGAAATAGTAAGGAAGCCGTGCAGCGCAGGTGCTAAGTGTTTCCGCAAAAGCGGTGGTCATAGGTGCGATGAATTGTCCGCAAATGCGAAAGTGCTGGGCAAAATGTTATATACTAGGGTTCGCAATTTTGGCTTCAGTTTTACATTTGCAAGCTCGAATTGAGGCGATTTTTGGAGCAAAATTCACCATATGAATTGGAGTAAGTGTTCTCCACTTGGTTTTGGTGATATTTCATGAATCTATCTTCATGTTTAATAAATGGTTGATGAATTTAAAGAGAAATTTGGGGGTTTTGGCCAAAAGTTTCATAATATGAATTTTTGAGTTTTGAACATTGAATTGTAGTCAGATTTTAGTGAAACTAGTATGGTTGAACACGTAATTAAATGGGTTGTCGGATTTTGTGAGATTTGTTGGGTTCACAGGCGCGGGACCGTGTGTGATTTTGGCCGGTTTTTATTTTGGATTAAGGATTCGATCTTTATCATTTGGAATTGGTTTCTTGGGCTTTATTTGATGTATTTGAGTTGTTGTTGGCTAGTATTGAGCCGTTCAGGTGGTCGAAACGCGCAGGATGGCATTTTGGAGCATCGCTTGGCTTGCTCGGCATTGGTATTGGCTTGTTCGAGGTAAGTAACTCTTCTAATCTTAGTGCTGAGTGTATAAAACCCCGAAATACGTGTTATGTGATTTGTTTTGAGGTGACGCACATGATAGGTGACGGGCGTGTGGGCGTGCACCATGTGAATTGGGACTCTGTTGTTTCCATAGCACTATATAGTGGTCCTACTTTGTTGATATCTGTGTTTTCACCATGTGATAAAGTAGTTAAGTTGTCAATCATGCTAGATATAATGTTCAAGCATTATGCTGTTATTGTTTGGACCCATAGTGGTCGTTTCTTACTGTCATCTCACTGATTTCATTGATACTTTGTACTTAGTCATATTCATGCATTCATATCGTATCTTAGTCTCAATTATTTAATGATACATCATATCATTGCTGTCGAGCTAGTTTCATGACATTGTGAGCCCGTGAGTGAGACTGGAGAGATTGATGGCTGAGTGAAGCCGGGGGCCTGTTTGTGAGGATGTTGTCACTATAGCACGTGAGTTGTCCGTGCAACACGTGAGTTGTCTGTGCGAGTCCAGGTATTGATATTATGACACATTTGTTGTCCGTGCAACATGTGAGTTGTTCGTGCGAAATTAGCGCTTAGGCTGAAAGGAGCCCTCCGGAGTCTGCACACCCCAGTGAGCACAATCGACTATATATAGGGATCGGACTGCATGCCACAGCGGGTATTGTACAATGTTGAGTGATTGAGTATGCTGAGTATAGTGAGAGAGAATGAGAGACAGTGAGATTGAGTACTCTGAGAGCATGAGTAGATGAGCTCATCATCGAGGTGCATTGCATTTGATATGCGTACTTGAGATACATGCATAGAGGTGTATTTGCTTCTATTACTAACTTTTGGGGACATTTATGATTTTACCTAAATCTTGACATGTAGGCATAGAGAAGTACTTTCCTCATGCTATCTGAAAATAAAATATCTTACTCTTTGTTGAAATAAGTTTTGGAAAAAAAAATCACAGTTTTCAAACTTACTCGTATATTGTCTTATCGGTAAAAGATTTGGGTTTTCACTGAGATACTTGAAAATAAATGCCTATTTTTTCTAGAACTATGAACGAACTGAGCCTTTTATTTATGAGATTCTTCTTTTGTTATTGTACTATGCTGTTATAAACTGTTGTGGAATATTGGTGTTGGACTCGACCTTTCCATTAGCTCGTCACTACTTTCAACCTAAGGTTAGGTTTGTTACTTATTGAGTACACGGGATTGGTTGTACTCATACTACACTTCTTCACCTTGCATATAGATGTTGGCTGCTGATGTTGCTGTGTTCGATGAGAGCTGGACTTGAAGATGTACCTGCGTCCCGGTTGCAACTGCCTCTTGTTCATGGTAGCCTTAGATCTATAAAACTTTGTTTATGTACTTTTCAAATAGACGGTGTATTTATTTCATTTCCGCCTTGTAAACTCTATTCTTAGAAGCTCATGATTTGTACTACCAGTTCTTGGGGGAATGTATTAGATTTAGATATTTCTTTACTTAATTGCTTTATTAATTGTTATTGGAATTGGTTAGAGGTTACTTGTCTTACCTAGCGGGTTGGGTTAGGTGCCATCACGACTAGTCGAATTCTGGGTTGTGACAATGTGGTATCAGAGCTCTAGGTTCATAGGTTCTACAACTCATGAGCAAGTGTCTAGTAGAGTCTCGCGGATCGGTTTGATGACATCCATACCTATCTTTGAGCGGTTACATGACATTTAAGATACACTTCCCATCTTTCTTTCCTTATCGTGCGACATTGATTCAACTTGAAGCGTAACTCTTTGAATTCCTTCCACGCATCCGTATGCGCATGTGAGTGTTCAGTATCCGTTGTGCGCCGGTGGCTTGTGATTCTATGAATGAGGTTCGATATGTGTATTCTGTGTTTTGGGGATGGGCCAGTCTGGAAGACTTGAGCCCATGATTATACCGCAGCTTGAGCTCGGTAGCTTCAGTGGTAACTTGTATAATTGGACTCATATGTCCGGTAATGTCCCTATGAGTGGAATTTGTGGCTCGATGAGCAGTGGAATGACTATGTTGTGGGTATGATGAGACTACAAGATGTGTTTAGATTGTTCGAATGTGACGAGAAGAGTTTTACTTGAGATGTAGCAAGGACTATGGGGTGCCTGATTTCTGTCTTGATTTGGCGTATGGTATCGAGTTATGGGTGTATTGAGGAATGTCTCATATTGTTTAGTTGTGGAATGAAGTAGATTCTCATGTCTTGTTGATGAGTTCAGAATCGAGAAGATGAAGTGATTGCATAGTAGTCTTGACTGTGCAAGGGTATAGGGAGATGTCAGTTTGAGGCTAGGCAGGTGGGTTATAACTTGCAAGGTAATCTACGGATGTGTGATTTTATAATGTTGTGTGGAGGCTTTCTTATCTACTAGTTGGTTATGTTTGTGCGATTTGAGTTTGGATCGGTTGTAACAGTTGACCTGACTATCACGAGGACGAATGCGAGATTTGCAGACGATTTGAGGTATTATATGGTTTGTGTTACATGAGCTTACAAAGGATTTAGTTGAATTTCATAGCGGGATTCTGGTAGTAATAGATTATGGGTATCGTGATGTTATCGATTGTTTTATTCTCAGGCTTCGATCCAGGTGGCGGAGTCTTCTATCGATGAGTGAATTGCACGGTTATGTGTTGTATTGGTTTCAGTTTGAGGTATACTGGTGAATCAGTTATGACTTGCAGAAGTTGAGATTGAGGATGACTCGGGTAAAGGAATTTCACGATACAGGTTGTATTACACTCTATGGGTATGTGGGAGTGATAAAAAAATAATAATTGAGTGGTTATTCGTGAAGGATGGAGTGTACATGGAGTAGGATTTTGCTCAGTTGCTTAGGAGTGTGGGTTACTCCCTTGGGTGTTGGTGTGCTAATAGGGCACAGATCGTTCGGTTCGTTTGGTCGGTTTAATTGAGATTTGAGTTGAGTGGATGACTCTCGAGAATGGTTCTAATGGATTCAAGATTTATATAGCGGTTTGGAATTTTCAAGATTTGTATATGGCTAGAAACTGAGAGTTACATTGGATGATGTCGATACTTGTGGCATTTTTATACCATCGTGGATTATGCATTTCAGCATCAAGAAGGTGAAGGAAATAGTTTTAGGTTCACATAAGGTCTCTTTAGAGTGAGTGTCACGGTTGTGGTGTTTTGGGGTGCTTAAGAGGGAAATCAGCGGCTTATGGGCCTTAAGGCGTTGTGGTTTTATACTAGGGTCTCTTGTGTGGTGAATTTTGGTTAAGGATCATGGTGTTGCAGCAAAGAGAAGTATCAATTTAAAGGTAATTTGGAATGGACTTGGAGATATAAGACAACATGGTAGTAGGTTGGATCAGCACAGTAATGGATATAATCGATTCTTTGGGTACTTATGATGTAGCCAGTCTCCACATGTGTTTCATGGAAATGCTCTTGGGTTTTGGCGACCTGCGTAGTTGGGTTGAGTTAGAGAGATTCGGTTCTGATAGCTTGGTTGTGTGCAAATGGGTTTCGAAGTGTTCTTAATGGCTTTTACCATGATTTGAGGAGTATATTTCCTACCGGCGTGAGGAATATGTTACGTATTAGGAGTTTCTCCGGGATGAGATCAAATGGAAGGTTTCTGATTGATCGGGTATGTATTCTGCTTGTGACTCAGAGTTGATTATGAGATTTGCGGTGTGTTGTACTCTTCACATGATGGCATGGTAGATGCGGTGTGTTATGTGGGATTGAGATTTGCATGTGCAAGGTCACAATTCAGTTTTGAAGGGAAGGACATAAATTCGTAGGTAGCATGGACGACTTCAGATGANTCAGAGTTGATTACGAGATTCTTGTACTCTTCACAGGATGGCATGGTAGATGCGGTCTTGTGTGGGATTGAGATTTATATGTGCAAGGTCACAAGTCAGTTTAGAAGGGAAGGGCATAGATTCGTAGGCAACATGGATGGTTTTAGATGACTAGGTAACTCATATTACTAATCGGTATGGCTTGATGAGAGTATACATTTCAAAAGGGGCAATGTGTTTTGATTTATGGATACTTCATTGGTATTGCGGCACTCTCCTGGTTGTTCTATTGCTGATATTCAAATTTTGTTGTATGGCACGGAATAATTTTAGAAGTATTCCTCGTGGAATGATTGTGTATGAGAGATAAGTTAGACATTCTGGCGGTGGAGTTGGGATCAGATATGGTGATTCGTGTGTTCTATGGATTTGGAGACCGGGAGTTCTAAAGAGCAGGTTGTTTTCATGGTTGTGGACTGTGAAGTCATGGCCGAAGCTAGCTAGACGATAGTATGTGTTATGATTCAGTCATTGTGAACTTTCGGGGGGTTATTTATCTATTTGTGGGTGACGAGTTTATTTGGGTCCATTGATAGGCTCAATTAGGATGTGTATTCTACATCGAGCCAGATTGGTTGGCTCTATACTGCTATTGTTGAGGGATGTGTCATTCGATTGTTGATGAGCTTATTCATGTTCTGTTATGTTTGGTGAGTTACTCTTCAATGCTACAAAGGGTTGTGATTCGTTGGTTGTATGCACCCATGGTGTAGTTCTATTGCAGCGTTATAGCAAAATTCGCGCGCGATGGGTATTTGGGTGATTCATGAGTGGTTGCGCATTGGTTATGTTCTTTCAGGTTTGTGTAGCAATGTCTCATTTGCTTCTCCATGGTTATGGTAATGCCTTGTGAGTACTTGATGTCCGATTGCGCATAGTTATTGATTTTGAGCACGGTGGCTCAGGTATTTCATATGGATCAGTTTTTGGATGCGGTCGCGCATTGCGACAGAGTTATGTTAAGATATGATCCTTTATGTTAGATTCGTGTGTTATGGTTCTATGGTGTGATGGGTTCTTAGCATTGCGTTGTGGTGGTAACCGTCGAGCTTGCGGGATAGTTCTCTTCTTTGAGTCATTTTCATGATTGAGTACATTTGGAATAATGCTTATTCGTGCACGGATTTCACGGGTTGCGGCTTTAGATAGTATTGGTGTGACATGTCCGTAGAGTAGCTGGTATTTGATAAGATTAAGTCGTCGGATCTAGGATGGGTGCTTTCAGATTTGATTATGGTATATTTGGAAGGATAATATTGAAAGCCGGCTTGGAAATTTGCTATGGTTCTTGTCAAAGGAGAGGGAGCTCAGTGGCTGATGTATGAAAGGTTACGAGTTTCTGCGTGTTTCTTTTATCATCGGTAGTGTACGGAGGTTTTAGAATGGAGTCTTGTTTGATATGAGGTTTATTACTGATATTGAGTTATTTTGAGCAGCTAGAGTGATTATAAATCATTGCTTCGAGCATTTTAGCGATGTGGTATTTGAGTTATGGTTACGGCTTTTGGTACAGCTTGTTCAGACTTATACAATATATAGGTTGCAGAATTCAGATATTATAAGAAAATTCAGATGTTGGAAATTGGATTCTAAGTCTTGTGGGCTAGGTTGAATTAAGAAATTTCATTTATGTGGTGTTATAAGGCCTATATGGGATAGGGTGACGTGGGGTCACCCCCGGGTACGTGCGTGGTAATATGGAATAGTGATTTGGTGGCTTGGAAATAACTCTTGGCACGTTCAAGGACAAATGTATGTTTAAGTGGGGGAGGGTGTAACGACCCAACATGTCATTTTGAGAATTTGCACTTTGCTCGGTAGTTTACGGGCATGAGTAGATCTATATGGAGTATTATGAGTTATGTAAATCGTCGGTTTTGATTTTTAGGTTAGTCAGAATCGAATTAGAAGAATTGATTCATGTTGAAGCTTTAAATTGGGAGAATTGACCAAGTTTGACCTTTTGTGAATTCGAACTCGGAACGGAGGTTTGATTATTCCCTTAGCTATGTTGGGTGATTTTAGACTTAGGAACGTGTCCTAATTGTGATTCGGAGGTCCGTGGTTGATTTTGGCTTGAAATGGCGAAAGTTGAATTTTTGGGAAGTTTGACCGGGAGGTTGACCTTTTGATATCTGGGGTTGGAATACGATTTTGGAAATTCGAATAGGCCTGTAATGTTAAATGAGATGTGTGTGCAAAATTTGAGTTCAATCGGACGTAATTTGATTGGTTTCGACATCGTTGTGGAAGTTGAAGTTTCAAAGTTCATAGATTTCGAGTTTAAGTGTGATTCGTCGTTGCGATGTTGTTATACGTGATTTGAGCCCTCGATTAGGTACGTGTTATGTTTTGGACTTGTTAGTATATTCGGACAAGGTCCCAAGTGGCTCGGATGAGTTTTGGACAAGGTTCAGATCATTTTCACTTCATGTGCAATGCTGAAGGTTGCTGGTTCTGGTATGATTACACCTGCGGTTGGTTTGTGCATGTGTGATGGACGCAGAAGCGACAAAGGCGTCGCAGATGCAAGATTAGTGCTGGATCAGGAGGACAGCAAAAGCGAAGATTTGGGCGCTTATGCGATGCCGCAGGTGCGGCAGCTCGAGCGCAGGTGTGGAGTTGGAAGGTGTTAGCAGAGGTCGTATGTGCGATGGGATTTCTGCACCTGCGATTGCCCAGATGCGGGCAGTGATTCGCAGAAGAGGAATGGGTGAGGAAGGCGGGGAGTGCAGGTGCAAAGTGTTTCCGCAAAAGCGGTGGTCGCAGGTGCGACGAATTGTCCGCAAATGCGGAAGTGCTGGGCAGAATGTTATATACAAGGGTTCGCGATTTTGGCTTCATTTTTACATTTTCAAGCTCGGATTGAGGCAATATTTGGAGCAAATTTCACCATATGAATTGGGATAAGTGTTCTCTACTAGGTTTTTGTAATATTTCATGAATCTATCTTGATGTTTAGCAACTGGTTGATGAATTTAAAGAGAAATTGGTGGGTTTTGGCCAAAAGTTTCATAATATCAATTTTTGAGTTTTGAACATTGAATTGGTGTCAGATTTAAGTGAAACTAGTATGGTTGGACTCGTAATTAAGTGGGTTATCGGATTTTGTAAGATTTGTTAGGTTCTGAGGCGCGGGCTCGGGTGTAATTTTGGCCGGTTTTGAGTTTTGATTAAGGATTCGATCTTTATCACTTGGAATTGTTTCCTTGGGCTTTATTTGATGTATTTGAGTTGCTTTTGGCTAGTTTTGATCCGTTCGGAGGACGGAACATGCGGGATGGCATTTAGGAGCATCGCTTGGCTTGCTCGGCATTGATGTTGGCCTGTTCCAGGTAAGTAACTCTTCTAATCTTAGTGCCGAGGGTATGAAACTCCGAAATACGTGTTATGTGGTTTTTATTGAGGTGACACACATGCTAGTTGACGGGCATGTGGGCGTGCACCATGTGAATTGGGACTCTATTATTTCCATGGCACTGTATAGTGGTCCTACTTTGTTGATATCCATGTTTTCACCATGTGATAAAGTAGTTAAGTTGTCAATCATGCTAGATATCATGTTCAAGCATTATGCCGATATTGTTTGGACCCATAGTGGTCGTTTCTTACTGGCATCTCACTGATTTCATTGATACTTCGTACTCAGACATATTCATGCATTCATATGATATCTCAGTCTCAGTTATTTATTGATACATCATATTATTGTTGTCAGGCTAGTTTCATGACATTGTGAGCCCGTGAGTTAGACGGGAGAGATTGATGACAGAGCGAGGCCGGGGGCCTGTTTGTGAGGATGTTGTCACTATAACACGTGAGTTGTCCGTGCAGCACGTGAGTTGTACGTGCGATTCCAAGTATTGATATTATGGCACATTTGTTGTCAATGCAGCACGTGAGTTATTCGTGCGAATTATAGCGCTTGGGCTGAAAGAAGCCATGCGGAGTCTGCACACCCCTAGTGAGCACAGTCGACTATAAATAGGGATCAGGCTGCACGCCGCAGTGGGTATTGTACAGCACTGAGTGATTGAGTATGCTGAGCATAGTGAGAGAGAATGTGAGACAGTGAGATTGAGTACTCTTATAGCGTAAGTACATGAGCTCATCATCGAGGTGCATTGCATTTGATATGCATACTTGAGATACATCCATAGAGGTGCATTTCCTTCTGCTACCCAGTTTTAGGGACATTTATGATTTTACCTGCATCTTGACATGTAGGCATATTAAAGTACTTTCCTTATGCTATCTGAAAATGAAACATCTTACCATTTGTTGAAAGGTGTTTTGGAAAATAAAAATCACAGTTTTCAAACTTACTCGTATATTGGCTTATCGATAAAAGATTTGGGTTTTCACTGAGATACTTGAAAAGAAATGCCTATTTTTTTCTGGAACTGTGAACGAACTGAGCCTTTTATTTCTGAGATTCTTCTTCTGTTATTGTACTATGCTGTTATGAACTGTTGTGGAATATTGGTGATGGACCCGACCCTTCTGTTAGCTTGTCACTACTTTCAACCTAAGGTTAGGTTTTGTTACTTATTGAGTACATGAGGTCGGTTGTACTCATACTACACTTCTGCACCTAGTGTGCAGATGTTGGCTACTAATGTTGCTATGTTCAATGAAAGCTGGACTTTAAGATCTACCTGCATCCCGGTTGTAGCTGCCTCTTGTTTGTGGTAGCCTTAGATTTATAAGACTCTGTTTATGTACTTTTCAAATAGACGATGTATTTATTTTATTTCCGCCTTGTAAACTCTGTTCTTAGAAGCTCATGATTTGTACTACCACTTCTTGGGGAATGTATTAGATTCATATATTTCTTTACTTAATTGCTTTATTAATTGTTATTGGAATTGGTTAGTGGTTAATTGGCTTACCTAGCGGGTTGGGTTAGGTTCCATCATGACTAGTCGTATTTTGGGTCGTGACACAAGGTTAATATTGATCATAAGAGTCTGCCGAGTTCTTACTCGCCTATTTAAGCTAACTTAATGCCTATATGTCTATGGAGTTAGAATTTACAAGAACGCATTTATAATTCATGTACATCAACCAAGCAATGCAATTAGGTGTATGTCTATCCTAACTGTAAATCCGCTCCCCGATGTCTGGGTTCGAGAACTTGCTCTACTCAATCATATGTGCAATCTAGAATTCACACTTTAGATTTCAATTATATATTCGTCGATAGTATTCACTTGGTGATCAAGCAATTAAATAATAAATCCCATGATTGAATAAATAAACGAATATGTTAAATCAAGAAAGCAAAATCAATATCGGAATAACAATATTCATGAAAGAACCACAACCCTAGAACGTGAAGTTTAGTTCCACATAGACATGGTAGCCAAACAATAAATCATACAAAGAAATATAAAATTACTAAGTTTTGAAGAAGGAAGATGAAACCGGGCCTACACGGCGGCTCTGTGCTTGTGCTTTTCTGTAAAAAAAAAGTCCTCCTCCAAGCATGGTTTGTGTTCTCCCACGTGAATTCTCCCTCAAAGTATGTTATATCTCCTCCAACTTAGGTTTAGAACAACCTTTATACGAGTTAGGACCGTGTAGGGCCGAAATAATATTGTCCCGAGCGAACTAGAGAAAGTTCCCGCCTCTAGCATCTAGGGCAGCGTCTCGCGCTGGCCCTGGCGCTGTAAACAGTGAGCTTTGCGATTTTGAATCCGACAGCTAGGTACGTTTCTATTTGCCTTCTTTCACTATTTGATTTGAATTGTATTTCTCCTTTGTTCCTGTCTCCAACTTGGGGGGACAAAAACCAAAGAGTGTCCCCCTTTGTTTTCATTCGTTTATTTTCCTTCTTTTTTTCTTCCGCGTTTTATTTAATTTTGCTCCAAGTCTCTTCATTTTTACACTGCTTTATTCCTACAAAGTTAAAATATAATATTAAGCATAAAGTTATATAATTAATACTCAAATGATGATTAAAAGTGCTATAATGTGGGACAATAATGGTTAAATATATACATTTATGTCGAACATCAATATATATATATGTTTTATTTTTATTCCATTGTATAATTTTGTTGTTAGGAAGGTGCCTTTTTATCACAATATTAAGACCTTATTAATATCCTTGTAATCACAATATTAATTTTGTATCGATGAGAATCAAATTCTTTTTTGTTGTTGTCAAAAATGTGTCCTTATATATACACTAATTTTATATTGTCATTCTTGACCTTAATCTGTAAATCTTCTTCAGTCTTGCCTGTTTACAAGAGAAACTTAAGATCTAATAACTAGATACCTGCATATTGATAGAGAGTTGTATAATATATAAGCATAAACTTTAATTCATATCAGGATGTTGAACAAGATAATTTTTCATATAATTGTTATAGAAAACGTACCTCAAGCGGAAGCCATTATCGTGAAGTAGAAGCGTTAATTGATAAATTGGTTTCTACCTCCTAGCCTTAACCTTATGTTACCACAACCGTTAGTGATGGAATTGTATGTAGGAAAAAGTGGTAACCCTAATGGGTGGAGGGGGGGAGGGACCAATTTATAGAGATTTAGATATAATATGGTACGTCCATCAAGTAACCAATCAAACGAATGAGATTTGCTCATTAATTAAATAATAATTATGGGCCTTAAACATATTGGGCCAACCATACGTAGAAAAATCTTGCATTCTCCCACTTGGCCCAATAATCATGTAATATTAATATTTGATATTATAAACATTAGTTGCACATAAACAAATCTCTTCTATAATGTCCATCATACATACCATAATACGACAAACTGCTAAATGTGAGTTACGGCGGTTATACATATAATTTTGTCTACATACTCCCTTTCATATACTATAACATTAGCAACTCATCGTATCAGGTCCATAAGCTATAAAATATTATGGTCCACAATAATGTCTCATTTAGAATTATCCTGTAATATCTCAAAACAATAATGTGTACACTATTATGAGAAACAGAAAATCATTAATGTATATCAGAAACACAAAATGATCTCAGAGTGTCAAAACATCATAAATACATCAATCATAAATACAGCCAAGACCCATTCTATGTACATGTTCTTTAAATATCTTTGGTTGTAAACCTTTCGTTAACGGACCTGCAATCATGAGATCAGTTCTAATATGCTCAAGTGATACTCTTTGTTTCTGAACTTCCTCCTTGACGGTAAAGCACTTTAATTCCATATGTTTGGCACCTTTGGAGTACTTATAGTTCTTGGAGAAGAATATTTCTGCAAAATTATCACAGTAAAGTTTCAGCGACTTGGTAATGGTGATGACAACCCCAAATCCTAAAATGAAGTTTCGCAACCATAATGCATGAATTGTGGCTTCAAAACATGCCACAAATTTTGCTTCCATCGTGGATGTAGCAATGACAGATTGTTTGGCACTCTTTCACGATATTGATCCTTCCGCTAATTGGAACAAATATCCAAAAATGGACTTTCTAGTGTCAATACATCCAGCGAAATCTGAATCCGAGTATCCAACAACTTCCAAATGCTTGGATCTCCTATACGTGAGCATGAAATCTTTCATTCCTTTCAAGTACCTCAAGACTTTATTTGTAGTTGTCCAGTGATCAATTCCTAGGTTACTCTGATATCTTCCCTACATTCTGACTACAAAACTAATATCCGTTCTTGTGCAAGTCTAAGCATACATCAGACTACCAATAATAGAAAAGTAAGGAATTGATTTCATTTCTTTTCATTCTACATCATTCTTAGAGCATTGCATGAGCCTAAATTGTCCCCTTTTTGAATTGGAACAATTCATACTGAACATTTATTCATGTTTAATCTTTGTAGAACTCTTTCGATATAGCCTTTCTGAGACAATCCCAATAATTCCAGTGATCTATCACGGAATATTTCTATTTCTATCACATAGGATGCCTCACCCATATCTTTCATTTCAAAATTCTTAGAGAGAATATCTCTAGTCTCACGCAATATGCCTAAATTATTAGCAGCAAGTAGAATATCATCAACATATAGGACTAAAAATATAAACTTGCTCCCACTAATATTTTGGTATATACACCGATCAACGGTATTTTTCACAAATCCAAAAGATGTTATGGTATCATTAAACTTATATACCATTGTAGTGAGGCTTGTTTAAGTCTATATATTGACTTCTTCGGTTTATACACCATTTAGTTTTGAAACTCTCTGGTTGGTCTATATAAACTTCTTCCTCGAGATCTCCATTAAGAAAGGCAGTTTTCATATCTATTTGGTGTAACTCTAAATCATAATGAGCCACCAAGGCCATAATAATCCTTAACGAGTCTTTCTTTGAGACCGATGAAAAGGTCTCTTTATAATCAATGTCTCCTTTCGGAGTATAACCCTTGGAAATAAGTCTAGCTTTATATCGTTAAATATTTTCGTTTCAATCGCGTTTAGTCTTAAAGACCCATCTACACCTGATTCTCTTAGAACTTTATGGCAATTCAATGAGATCCTAGACTTTATTATATTCTATGGATTTTAACTTTTCCTTCATGGCATCAATCCATTTGTCAGACTCATTACTTTCTATGACTTGCGAATATGAAACCGGATCCTTATTAAGACTAATGTCAAAATCTGACTCTTGCAAATAAACCACATAATCATGCGAAATAGCCAATTTTTTAAATCTTAGAGATTTTATTAATGGCATTTCTTGTGGTTCACTTCTGTCAGATATTTGTGAGTTAGTTCCTTCATGAATTGTTTCATCCAAATTTTACCCGGTGTTGTCAAAGTGTTCTTCAATAACTGGAACAATATTTGTTATTTATGTGTAAGTTCGCACATTTGTGGGTAATGGAACATTGACCCTCACCTCTTTCATTTCCATAATTTGTTTTTCAACACTCCCACTAACTTCACCATTCTCAATGAATCTTGCATTACCGGTTTCAACAATTCTCGAACTATGGTTTGGATAGTAAAACACATACCATTTAGATTTCTCTAGGTAATCAATAAAGTAACCACTTACTGTTCGAGAATATAATTTATTTTCTTATGGATTATAAACTCTAGCTTCCTATGGGCAACCCCAAACATGCAGTTGCCTTAAACTAGATTTTCTTCTCGTCCACAGTTCAAAAGGAGTCTTTAAAAGTACCTTACTAGGAACCCTGTTTAATAAATATACATCGATTTTAAGAGCATACATCCATAACGATTTGGGTAATGAGGAATTACTCATCATGCTCCTATCCATATCCAATAAGTGTCCAGTTACGCCTTTCGGCAACACCATTTTGTTGAGGAACTTTGCAAATGGACTTAGACATTGTCCTGATTCATTATATTTTCTATAATATTCACCACCTCTATCTGACCTAATGATTTTTACCTTATATCTAATGGTCTTTCAACCACGTTAACAAACACTCTGAGAGCATCTGTTGCTTGAGATTTTTTTTTCAGCAAATAGATGTATCCATAAAGTGAAAAGTCGATAAAAGTGATAAAATATTTTTCTCCACTGAAAGATGGAACATCAAAGGGTACACAAATATCGATGTGTATAATTTCAAGAAGCTGGGTGCTTCTTGTGGCACCTTTCTTACTATGTTTGGTTTGCTTTCCCTTAATACAATCCAAATATATATTAAGATAAGTAAAATTTAGATTCGAAAGAATCTCATTCTTTACTAATCCTTCTAACCTTTCTTTGGATATATGACCCAAACATCTATGCCACAAGTAAGCAAAACTTTCATCTAGTGAACTACATTTAATTCCAATATTATATTGAACAGTAAGAGGGGATTCAGGAAAAACAATATCTAGTTTCAATTTATATAAACCATCACTAAGAATACTAGAACCATAAAAAACAACATTCTTATATAAATTATAACATCCATTTCCAAACTTTTAAATCAAATCCAAAAACATCAATTCTTGAAAGAGAAATAAAATTCCTAGAAATTGAAGGTACATAAAGGGTCTGTAATAGATCAAGTCGACGTCTAGTCTCCATGATCAAACGATAAGTCCCTATTCCTTTAATTGGAGCCTTCATACGATTCCCATGAACAAGAAATCCTTATTTGGATTTGTAGTTTGGATCGTAAGGAATCCCTGCAACGTAGTAGATACATGAGCAATTGCACCAGAATCAAGCCACCAAGTAATATTAGGAACATCTACTAAATTTGATTCAAAACATACAAAAATGTTACTTGTACCTTTCTTTTCGAACCAAGCTTGACATTTCAGGCATTCTTTCTGATAGTGTCCTTCCTTCTTACAAAAACGATACGTATATGTCTTATGTTCCTTATTAGCATCCTGTGGAGCTTTAGCGGTTGCCTTGTTCTTCTTGAACTTGTTGGGCTTCACTTGAAATTCTTTACCAACTCTTTGACCTATGAGGTTAATTGAATGTCTCCCTTGTTTCTTAAGTCTTGACTCCTCCTGAGTAAGCATACTAGACAATTTACTAACATTCCACTTATCCTTAATAGTGTTATAATTAATTTGAAAAGGTCCATACTTAGGAGGCAACGAGTTTAGAATAAACTGAACCAAGAAGGTGTCATCCAGTTTCATCCCCAAGGTCTGAAGTCTTGCTGCAATGTTAGTCATCCATCAATGTATAACGACCTGACTTGTCATTTTAAGAATTAGCATCCCGTTCAGCGGCTTAAGATTTTGAACAACTTTGAAAAACGTATTATGACTTGCGTGTGTGGTCAAGTTGGGTTTTCGGAATATTCAGAATTTAAATCGAAAGAACAACTCTTATTTTGAAACTTAAATGAAAAGAGTTGACCGGAGTATGGCTTTTGAGCAAACGGCTTTGGAATGAAATTTTGATGATTCCAATAGTTTCGTATGGTGATTCCGCACTTAGGCATATGTCCATATTTGGATTTGCAGGCCCGTAGAATAAATTGAAGCTTTTTGGCAAGTGTTGGAAATTGGAATTTGGAAGTTTGACCGGGAGTTGACTTTATTGGAAGATTGACCGGGAGTTGACCGGGAATTTGGAAGGGCCTCGGGTGAATTTCATATTGTTAATATGATTTTTGGACTTGAAGAAACTGCTAGAAATCTGCTGCTGGTGTTTTCACTTCTGTGGAAGCTTCATCGCAGAAGCGTCCTCGCAGAAGCGAAATAGGGAAGGGTGGCTGGGAGGCTTCGCAGAAGAAGAAATTAGCTTTGCAGAAGCAAAGGAAACGCAGAAGCGATACACTGCTCGCACCTACGATCGCGCAGAAGCGAAAATGCTTCCCGTATGTGCTAGAGGGCAGTGGCTAGTGGACTTTGCAGATGCACATTTTGGCTCGCAAATGCGAGGTCGCAGATGCAAAAAACGCATCCGCAGAAGCAAAACTGGACAGAAACTTCAGGATTGAAAAATTGTCATTTCTTCATTTTCGATTGGGATTTTTGGAGCTCGGTTCTTGGGCAAGTTTGAGGATATCATCACGAATTCGACTTGGGTATGTATTCTATATCCGAAAGCAATTATATTTCATAAATCCATGGTTATATTCATCATTTAATTCGAGTTTTAATGAAAGAAATGGAGATATCTGTAAAACTCTTTGCAAGTTATGTAATTAATTTGGCTAGATCTGAGCTGCCAGGAGGTCATTTCATGCAAGAAGGCTATTTTGGAATATTGGCCTTACTTTAAAACAGGTAAGTATCTTGCCTAATCTTGAGTGAGAGAATTATTCCTTAGGCATTGGAAATTTTTGGTACTTAATAAATTCTTTATTTGTCATGCCTCATTCCTTGTTTGCCGAGTTTACATTTATATGATAATTTGTGTGATTGTCACATGACCTTTATGTGGATTTTGTTTTCTGTTGAGTTGCCATTTAGTGGAATTAATTTCATTAAGTATTTTTCATCTGCAAATAATTAATTAAATAAATTTAAAAGTAGGTATTAATTTAATTACCAAGAATATGGATTAAAGAAAGCGTTATTCTTGCTGAGTTACTTTTCCATCCTTGTTGTTCCTGAGATTTTATATACGTTGAGTTGAGCCGTGGGCTATCTGTTGTGAAATTTATTAATTTTGTTGTACCTTTGGAAAGGTTGTGGCCTATGGGCAGTTTGTAAATACGAGTTGATTATGTTGTGAGAATATTCTATGTGAATTGTTGTGTGGTTTAGGTTACTGTAATGCGGCGTATAAGGGTGGAATCCCACTATTGATATTACGCAGGCAGAAGGGTGGCATTTAACTGTTATTATATGTGTTGGGGTATAGTCTGGGCGGAGCGATAAGTACGACTATAGGAGCGATAAAGATGGTTATTTATATTGTCAGGGCGGAGGGATAAGGGTGGCTATTGATATTGTCCGTGCAGTTTGATATGAAATGCAAGCACGAGGTGCCGTGGGTATATAATGATTATTATATTGGTACGTGAGTTGTCCGTGCAGTTGTGAAATGAGACGTTGCCCGAGTTGCTGTGAGTAAATAATGATTTTATTATTAGCACGTGAGTTGTCCGTGCGGATCTTATATATTGATATTTTGGCACGTGAGTTGTACATGCGGTTGTGATAAAAATATGGGCACGAGGTGTCGTGGAAATATGAAAGTGGGCTGAGACATGTGTTATGAAAATATGAAAGTGTGCTGAGACCCGTGTTTTATGATTATGAAATGAGGAGTCACATAGTGACTTTTATTTGAAAGAATTGTATTCGAAAGATATTTATTTGAAAGAAGTATATTTAAAAGTTATTTATTTGAAAGACTTATCTTCGAAAGATATTTATTTGAAAGACTTATCTTCGAAAGATATTTATTTGAAAGAAGTATATTTAAAAGATATTTATTTGAAAGATATATATTCGAAAGATATTTATTTGAAAGAAGTATATTCGAAAAGTATTTATTCGAAAGAATTATATGTGAAAGATTTATATTTGAAAGACTTATCTTCGAAAGATATTTATTTGAAAGAAGTATATTTAAAAGTTATTTATTTGAAAGAAGTATATTTAAAAGTTATTTATTTGAAAGAAGTATATTTAAAAGTTATTTATTTGAAAGAAGTATATTTAAAAGTTATTTATTTGAAAGAAGTATATTTAAAAGTTATTTATTTGAAAGAAGTATATTCGAAAAGTATTTATTCGAAAGAATTATATGTGAAAGATTTATATTTGAAAGACTTAATTAATTGGTTGTACTTGTGTTCCTTAGTCGTTTGAGCAAAAACATAGTGTTCTCGTTTCCTTGATGTTTATATCACTGGTTGATTTTAGTTGCTATCCTTGCTAGTTGGTTTCCAGTACTATTCTATACTGCTATATTAAACATGTTATTTTACTAGTGAGTGTCTTGACTGTACCTTGTTACTACTCTACCAAGGTTAGTCTTGATACTTATTGGGTACCGACTGTGGTGTACTCATACTAAACTTCTGCAAATGTTTGTGCAGAGTAAGGTATTGGATATATCACATTCGAGCAGAGTTAGTGTTTTGATTGCAAGGATTCAAGGTAGAGCTTCTTGATTGTCGTAGTCCATTGGAGTCTTTCCATTATTATTGTACTGTCATCTCTTATCCGGACAATATTGTATATTCGATCTTTGAGATCATCGCATGTATTCAGTTAGAGTTCGTGACTCTGTATTGCCAGTCTTCGAAGGTTGTTATAATTATTTTCGTTGTTTCTTTCGACACTTGTATTAAATTATATGTTTCAAAAAAAGGCTCGAAATGTAATTGTAATTGGCCTACCTAGTCTTAGAGACTAGTGCCATCAACACGTCTGTGGTGGGATTTTAGGTCGTGACAAGTTGGTATCAGAGCTCTAGGTTCATAGGTTCTACGATTCACGAACGAGTCTAGTAGAGTCTTACGGATCGGTGCGAAGACGTCTTTACTTATCTTTGAGAGGCAACAAAACTGTTAGCAAATTTCCACTTCTTTCATTCCTGTCGTGCGAAATTTGTTGATTTTGGAGTTTGAGCCTTTGTATCTCTATTCTCTCACATATGGTGAGGACACGTGCTACCAGGTCAACTGAGCATACACCCGCGCATTCTGAAGGGCAAGTGCCGCAGCTAGAGCACCTGTCAGAGTAGCAGTTGAGGAGGTGCCAGTAGCTCAGATTGCGGGACATGTACCGGAAGCTCCTATTGTTACCCCCGGACTTCATGAGACTTTAGCACAGTTCCTGAACATGTTTGGTACATTAACTCGGGTAGGATTGATCTCTATTTCACTAAATACTTCACATGTTGGGGGAGGAGATCAGACTACTACCGCCCGTACTACATAGCAGTGGGTTCACATTGGTCAGGTTACGCATGTATTACCGGTACAACCTGTAATTCTGGTTCAGCCCGAGGTCAGCCCAGAGGCATCAGAACAAAATAGACTTGAGAGATTTAAGAGGTATAGTCCACCTACCTTTAGTGGCCCAGCTGCCGAGGATGCACATTGATTTCTAGAAAAGTGTCTCTGTATTCTCCGCACATAGGTATTGTGAAAGTGATTGGAGTTGCCATTACTACATTTAAGTTGTCAGGAGCAGCATATCAACGGTGGCAAGTTTATGAAGAGGGTAGACCACCCGATGCAATACCACCAACTTGGGCTCAATTTGCAGAGATGTTTTTGAGAGAGTTTGTTCCCCAGACTCACCGGGATGGGTGGCACACAAAGTTTGAATAGTTGCGTCAGGGCACCACGACGGTGTCAGAAAATGCTATCAGGTTTAGATAGTTAGCCCGCCATGCATCTATATGGTTTTCTACAGTTAGAGAGCGCGTTCGCAGATTCATTGAGGGGCCCGATTATGATCTTAAAATATTCATGGCTCGAGAGTTGTAGAGTGATATCCCATTTCAGTAAGTAGTAGAGATTGCGAGGATGTTAGAACGTGTTCAAAATGAAGAAAATGCATTTTAGGAGGCCAGGAGGTCTCAGAATTCTAGAGTATTCAGTGGATTCTACTCTGCAACTATGATTTATTATGGCGGAGACTCGGGCAGTCGGTCAGCTCTGTCTGCACTTCAAAATACTCGTAGTGCTCTAGTTAGTACTTTTAGTGCACCACCGGCACAGGGTTCTTACAGTGCTTATTCCAGTTATCCGGCACAGTCTTAGTATAAGCAGCCGCACCTGCAGAGGGGTTGTTACGAGTGTGGTGATGGTAGGCACATCATGAGAGATTATCCCAGACTTGGGAGAGGCAAATTTTATTAGAACACTCAGGCTACAAGCCCCGTTCCAGTTAACACTCCACATGCACAGCCAGTTAGGAGTGGAGGACAGGCGAGTAGAGGGCACCCTAGAGGGGGAGGCCCAGCCCGTTGATATAATTGCTATGAATTGGCTAAGGCCGTTACACCAGATGGTGTCGTTACAGTTATGATTTAATTCATAATAGAGGAGCACTATTATTATTTTGATTCGATTCTGATTATCGAGGTGAAATCTCCTTTACTGCTTCATATATGGTGAGTTTGTAAATTTTTACTCCACTCTCGTGTTTATCCCTGTTGGGAGATTTGATGGTGTTAGCCCATGCCTATTATTTTGTTTCGTACACTATTCAATTAGAGTTCGTGACTCTGTATTGCTAGTCTTGGGAGGTTCTTATAATTATTTACGCTGTTGGTTTCGACACTTGTATTAAATTATATGTTTCAAAAAATAAAATGGCTCACAATATAACTGTAATCGGCTTACCTAGTCTTAGAAACTAAATGCCATCATGACTCCTGTGGTGGGATTTTGGGTCGTGACATAATGTATCAGCGCGAGACTTATCTGCAGAACGAAAACGTTCTTTCACAAACTTCAGTTATTCCTTGGCACTTTCTGTCTGTTGAATAATACTCTTAATATTGTTGGCAATAGTTATTCGCATAAATATAAGGCCCAACCTGCATTCCCATGCTTTATGGAAAGACTTTTCATCCGCACTGCTCGTATCAGTAATGGCAGTGGGCTTATCATTCAGCAGGGCCAAGTCAAGATCCATTATACAAAAGTGGAACTGGACTTGTTCATGCCATTTAGAAAAGTTTAATCCATCTAACACAGCAACAGACGAAGCATGAGAATGAAGAGGAATAGATGCAAAATAGATAATACATGTTCAAATATCAACATGGATTCAGTAAAATATTTAAAGCATATCGCAATTCTCCTTTGACAGACAATATATATTTGACTAAGAATATTAATTTACCTCATCATATCACTATTCATAGAATAATTGATTCACCATTGGGTAAATCCTTAAGGTCTCGAGCATCTTCGTAATATGTGCTTTGACTTGCGTAGAGGGTCAAGTTTGGTTTTCAGAAGATTCAGAATTAAATTGAAAGAACAATTCTTAATTTTGAAGCTTAAACAAAAAGAGATGACCGGAGTTTGATTTTTGAGCAAACGACTCCGGAATGGAATTGTCATGATGTCAATAGCTTCGTATGTGGATTTCGGACTTAGGCGTATGCCCGTATTTTGATTTGGAAGTCCGTAGGACAATTCGACACATTTCGGCGAAAAGTTGGAAAATGAAGTTCTTGAAATATGCACAAATTTGACCGTATATCGATTGGTTGATAATGAGGTCGGATGCTTATTTCGGAAATTGGAACAACTCCATTATGACACTTATGACCCATGTGCAAAATTTGAAGTCATTCCAAATTTATTTGATAGGTTTCAACATCGAATGTATAATTTGGAATTTCGAATGTTCATAAGTTTCTTAGGCTTGAATCGATGTGTGATTTGTGATTTTGAGTTTTTGTACATCGTGGAAACTTTTTAATTAATCTTGTGTGAAAGTGGTGGTTGCCAAAATAACCTTGACCCAGGCGAAATAGAAAAGATTTCCTGTCACCAGCTCCCAGGATAGCGTGGGGCGCTAGCCCTGACGCTGGGATTTTTGAGGTTCTGGAAACAGGGCCGTAGGTAGAGCCCCACGCCACCTATGGCACTCGAAATAATATATACTCACTTCGGGGTTCATTTTTCCCCATTCCTCTTGGCCGAATTTTGGCGGTTTCCCCTACTCTCTCAAGACCTCCAACTCCTCCCATTTCCAAGTTAAGTGATCCCTACTAATTTAGTGTTTCATTCTATCATTTCCACTCTAAAACTAACTCAATCCACCATTAAATCCTTAGATCTTCAAGAAATTTCTTCAACAACTCAAAAGAGGGTTTAGACATATATGCATGGATTTATTATGAGTATGTGAGCGAGAAATAAGTATTAGCACTTATTAGATGGTGCTTGGAAGCCATAAGCACTTAAACTAGATTATTGGGTATTGTAGAGATTTTGTAATGAATTAATTAGTAAAACTTGGGTGGATGTGCGTTCATTGATGATATTAATGGTTCTAAAGAAGGTTGTTTGTAGACAAAGGATGGTTTAGTATCTCTTGTTGGTGGGAAGGAGGGATTGTTGGATGAAGAAACACCATTACTAGAGGTAGTAAAATGCTATGTACTCTAG
Source organism: Nicotiana otophora (assembly GCA_000715115.1). Classification (NCBI taxonomy): domain Eukaryota; kingdom Viridiplantae; phylum Streptophyta; class Magnoliopsida; order Solanales; family Solanaceae; genus Nicotiana; species Nicotiana otophora. The sequence goes on along the minus strand of AWOL01S0058034.1, from coordinate 2,277 downwards.
GTGTTTAATAAAATGCCTAAATGACTTGGAAATGTATTTACTAATATTGGTCCAATTGAATTATGTTGATGTAGATTGAAGTTGTAAGAGTAGTGGGAGGTTTTAATACCACTAAAGAGCTGAATTAAGAAAGCTCGATTTGTGGCGATCTTATTTTCGAGGGAATTGCAAGGAAAACATTTGGATTTGAGCCATCCGGAGGTGGCTTCACTCGCGAAGATCATTTAAAGACTCGGTTTAGTTTCGTCGAGGTAAGTATGTTGCCTAACCTTGAGTGGGGGAATTACCCCTTAGACATTGAGTCTTATGTGTAAATTGTGTGATTGAAAGCCATGTACGTGAGGTGACAAGTACGTACTTGGTTTATATATGCAATATATCGATTAAAATTTGTAGACACCCTTATGTATTAAATTGGAAAATTATAGAACTTATTAAATCCTTTATTTTTCATGCCTCAATCCTTGCTTGCCGAGGTTGTTTTTATATGAAAATTTGGTATGATTGCCACTTTGATTTTAGGTGAAATGTCGTGGTTGGTTGGGTTGACATTTCTTGGAAATAATTTTATTATGGATTCCTTAGCTGCAAATAATTAATTAAATAAGTTTAAAATGAGGCATTAATATATATATTTATTAAGCATTTGGATTAAAGAAGGCGTTGTTCTTACTGAGTTACTTTTCCATCTTTGTTGTTGTTTTGAGATTTTATATACATTGTGATGAGCCGTGGGCTATCTGTTGTGAAATTAATTGATTTCGTTGTATCTTTGGAAAGGTTGTGGCATACAGACACTTAATAAATACAAGTTGATTAGGTTTTGTTGTTGTGATAATATTCTGTGTGAATTGTAGTGTGCTTTGGGTTACTGTTATACGGCGTATAAGGGTGGCATCCCACTGTTGATATTATGTGGGCATGAGGGTGGCATTTCACTGTTGTTATGTGTATTGGGATATTGTCCTGGCGGAGTGATAAGGGAGGATATTAAACAGAACGATAATGGGGGCTACTATAGGAGTGATAAGGGTGGCTATAGGAGCGATAAGGGTGGCTATTAATATTGTCAGAACAGAGGGATAAGGGAGGCTATTGTAGAAGTGATAAGGGTGACTATAGGAGCGATAAGGGTGGCTATTGATATTGGAGGGATAAGGAAGAGTGATAAGGGTGGCTATAGGAGCGATAAGGGTGGCTATTGATATTGTCAGGGCAGAGGGATAAGAGAGGCTATTATAGGAGTGATAAGGGTGGCTATATGAGCGATAAGGGTGGCTATTGATATTATCAGAGCGGAGGGATAATGGACGTTATTATAGAAGTAATAAGGGTGGCTATAGGAGTGATAAGGGTGGCTATTAATATTGTCACGACGGAGGGATAAATGAGGTTATTATAGGAGTGATAAGTGTGTCTATAGGAGCGATAAGGGTGGCTATTGATATTGTCACGACGGAGAGACAATTGAGGCTGTTATAGGAGTCATAAGGGTGGCTATAGGAGCGATAAAGGTAGCTATTGATATTGTCAGGGTGGAAAGCTAAGAGAGGCTATTATAGGAGTGATAAGGGTGGCTATAGGAGAGATAAGGGTAGATATAGGAGAGATAGGGGTGGCTATTGTCAGTTATATTATGTGATGATGTGGCATTATTGTACAGGTGATTTTCATGTGATGTTGTGATTACTTTTATATCTTGTGCAACTTGTTTTATTAATTCCGAAAATTTGATAATTGTCTGATACATATTACAATTGTGAGCATGTGGCTATTGCCAGGCGGAATATGTTATTGGTACGTGAGCTGTCCGTGCGGTTGTGATATGAAATGTAGGCACGAGGTGGCGGGGGATAGACTGATTATGATATTGGCATGTGAGTTGTATGTGCAGTTGCGAATGAGATGTGGGCACGAGCTTCCATGAATAAACGATGATTTTATTATTGGCACGTGAGTTGTCCGTGCGGATCTTATATATTGATATTCTGGCATGTTACACCCAATATTTTCGTACGTAAAATNTATACCTTTGGGGTGAGACTAGGGTGCTTAACATGATAAGGAGATTATGTTATGATTTATATTAGTCGTATGACATCCGTGTGTTATGTTTTGAAGTCAAGCGAGTTGTGGAACAAAAGTCGATGAAAGTCATCAGAAGTTACATTCATAAGTTTTACTGAAACTTTGGGTCAACTGTAACTCTAATTGTCTCCCAATATAATTAGAGTTATGGGGTGTTCCACCCATAAAATTAAAGATCTATGAGTCTAT